>JAVXUP010005284.1:0-20707 GCA_033070095.1 Escallonia herrerae | reverse complement strand
CTGGGCATTGGCCATTGTAAGTCATGCTAGTGTTGTTTGATAATTTATTTGCGCACCTTATCGACCATTTGTCAAATATGATTAGCCATATTTTTCTACCCATGTTTTTTAGGTTGACCAGGGCATTGAGGTGTTCAAGCAGCTGGAGTCGTTTGACTGGTTTGTCGCGCAGGCTCCTGACAATCTCAAGAGGTCCATTGAGAAGTACAAGACTGAAGTTCAAAACTTTAGTCTTGCGTACCGGGGTTACGAAGGGGAGCCGTCTAGTCGCCCTCGTCCTGAAGCGTACGACTATCAGCCCCAGAGTCAGGTGTGGGAGTCGTCTGGTCGCCCTCTTCCTGACGCGTACAACTATCAGCCCCAGAGTCAGGTGTGGGAGCCGTCTGGTCGCCCTCCTCCTGACGCGTACGACTATCAGCCCCAGAGTCAGGTGTGGGAGCCGTATAGTCGCTTGCCTCCTGACGCATACGACTCTCAGTGCCAGAGTCAGGTTCCCCAAGTAGGAATCCAGGCCTCGCGCCCAAGCTTTCGGTCGGACAAAGGACAAGCGACGAAGCCATTGAGGTCGGACAAGATGGCTTGGATCGACCGGCACTACTTCGGGCATGAGCCTGTCAATTCAGCAGACTTTCCCTTGCGACATTCCTAGGTCATGAGGATATCAGAACGTTGGCGCCGGAGACAGATCTTTCAAATTTTGTCATGAACGCTTACATAGAACTGCTCCGGATTAGAGAGCAACGTTTTAACCGTTCTGAATATTTGAAGCTTAACATGTATCCCACTCATTTTGTGGAATTAACGGTGAGAGAATTCACAGAATGGAGGCGAGGGGGCGGCAGGAGTAAGTGGAAACCAGGTCGAAACGTGTTAGGCATGATGAACGCAGACTATCAATGTCCCGCTGCTGATGCGAACCTTATCATGATACCCTGTCATCATGCAAACCACTGGTTCCTATTAGTTCTCCATCCAGCGTTCAGAACGGTTCACATATACGATAGCCTAAGGGAGGACGAGCCTGGACAGCTGCTGGCACAGATGTACAACGAGTACATCACTTTAGTGGTTAGTATTTATTTTTTGACCTTGGCTCATAGTATATTGTTCTTGTCTCATAGGCTTGATTCTCGTTTTTATTGTTGGATGCAGACTACTGTCCTCTCGCTAGCATGCGGACGGCCACAGGGTGACCCTTGGACGGTCGTGATGATAAAGGACCGACCAAAGCAATATAACGGTCACGATTGCGGGATTTACGTCCTCAAGTACATGGACTACGTTGCTCGCTCGGAAGTGCTCAAACACTCCTCGTGGACTAGGAAGGATGCCTTGACGTTTAGGTATAGGATAGCCTGGGAGCTGAAAAAGAATGAAGCTAGACGCATTCATTACCATTATCCTGACGTGCGTGGCTAGCTGCTGTGATGTTACAAAAAATTGTACCAAAAAGAAATGTACATAATTTTTCGCATGCTATGAATTTGGCGCTAAAATGTGCGCGAATATACCTTTCATATGACGGCATTCGAAAAAATTACGCGTCTCGCTTTTCGCCGAAATTCATAGAAATGGGCTAACTAGCGTGCATGAGGTGCAATGAGCGAAAAAAAAAAGTGACAAAAAAAATTTCAACTTTTTTCGGAAGCTATCAAATGCGGCCTAAAGTGTGCCCGAATAGGCCCTTCCTAGGAAAACTCAAAAATTAATGTGTCTCATTTTTCGCCGAAAGTCTTACAAATGGGCTAACTAGCGTGCCTGAAGTGCAATGAGCGGAAAAAAAGTGACAAAAAAAATTACAACTTTTTCGGAAGCTATCAAATGGGGCCTAAGTGTGCCCGAATAGGCCCTTCCTAGGAAAACTCAAAAATTAATGTGTCTCGTTTTTCGCCGAAAGTCTTACAAATGGGCTAACTAGCGTGCCTGAAGTGCAATGAGCGGAAAAAAAGTGACAAAAAAAATTACAACTTTTTTCGGAAGCTATCAAATGGGGCCTAAAGTGTGCCCGAATAGGCCCTTCCTAGGAAAACTCAAAAATTAATGTGTCTCGTTTTTCGTCGAAAGTCTTACAAATGGGCTAACTAGCGTGCCTGAAGTGCAATGAGCGGAAAAAAAGTGACAAAAAAAATTACAACTTTTTTCGGAAGCTATCAATTGGGGCCTAAAGTGTGCCCGAATAGGCCCTTCCTAGGAAAACTCAAAAATTAATGTGTCTCGTTTTTCGCCGAAAGTCTTACAAATGGGCTAACTAGCGTGCCTGAAGTGCAATGAGCGGAAAAAAAGTGACAAAAAAAATTACAACTTTTTTCGGAAGCTATCAATTGGGGCCTAAAGTGTGCCCGAAAACGGAGTTACCAAAAATATCAATAATCCACAAATCAAATCACAAATTAAAGATTGCACAAACCAAATCACAAATTTAAACATTATAAAAGTTCAATTTATACAACTGAAACATTAACCCTAACACTCTTCCTCATCATCGTCCTCCTCGACCATACTGCCAGGTTCGATACCTAACACTTTATAATGGTTTCTCTTGTCATGATCAGTCATCTTATTACACAACGCACACTTTCGTAATTTTTTTTGACCCGTTGCTTCTTCAATCGGATTCTTCATGCGTATTGCTCGTTTTCGCCCTTTTGTTTGAGAAATAATTGGATCAAAAATGTCGTCCTCCTCACCTTGTAGGTCAGTGCCGTCAATGACTGGCTGTTTGGCTCGATTGAATCTACCGCCTGGAGTTGTCCGAGTAGTCGGAGTGTCCACAGTTTCTGGTAATGCCATCCTAAACTGTGCATGCATAGCCTTATCCCGTGCGGCTGCTTCAACTTGATACCTGTACCCATCAAATGTCGACGCTGCATCCATTGATAAACCGTGCATGATGTTACAAAGGTGATTATATCGCAGCGACTCAGATTGCTCGAAATCAACTGAAACATTGGGCACGTAAGGAATGTGACCGTGGACTCTGTTGGCTTCCTTCGTCCACCGTTCCAAGATATACGGTGGAGGGATTTCACTAGCATTCTTGGCGCTCAAAACCCTCAACGCGTGTCGACAAAGTATACCTTTATGCTCAAACAGTTGACAGTTGCAATTAACCAACCCAGTGTCCTTACAAACTGCTACGGTAAAATGTCGTCTGGTCCTCGGAGCCGACGAAGAGCACGGATTGGCGAAGTTCGTCACATTTGTCAAAGCATAAACCTTGATGTCTCTGGTGGAATACTCGTGCAACTTTGTCATGCCATATTGATTCGACTTTAGTAGTTCCTCTTGAAACTGTCGAAACATTTCCTTGGTATAGACTTGAGCCGCATGAGCCTCTAAAGGTGAATAAAGTAGTATAGCTCTTTCTTTGCAAACTGTAGCCGCGTCGGCTTCTCTCTCACGGTACAATTGCCTGTCAACGGCTTTCTGCATCTCTAGTACGAACTCCGCTATACTTGAAGACTGGCCTACGTACCCATCAAAGAATGAATTCATAGCTTCGCTTCTCGAGGTCGTAGTCATTCCGGCTGCAAAAAAATTCTTGGTGTAGGCACCGACCCACTGTGTCTTGATCTCATACAACGATTGTAACCATTCGTGATTGTGCAAATAGTAAGTATCCATTAACGTGGCCCACCTCTCCTCGAACACGTCTACCGTCAACGATTTCTTCACACATGTATTAAAGTCAGTCTTGAATGACGGATGGTTTGCATATACATGGTGAAGCCGTTCGGGATATTTGTTGCTTATGTGCCATGTGCACAGGCCATGGTGAGTATCTGGAAGGACCTTAGCGATTGCATTTTTCATTGCCAGATCTTGGTCGGTGATGATGGTCTTTGGAGGAATATGATACATTGCTTGAAGCCACGTTTCAAATAACCACGTAAATGACTCCTCCGTCTCATCCCTAAGCAGGGCAAAGCCAAACGAGATTGACTGATAGTGGTGGTTCACCCCGGTGAACGGAGCAAAAGGCATAGAGTACTTATTGGTGCGGTATGTGGTGTCAAACGTCACAACATCCCCAAAATTTTGGTAAGCAGCTCTAGAACGGGGGTCCGCCCAAAATATAGTACTAATGCGGTTCTCATCATCCAGTTGGAGACTGTAAAAAAATCCAGAATTCTCACTCTGAAGGGACCTGAAGAGATCAAGTGTAGTTTGAGAATCACTCTTACCGAAAGACTCTCTCCTCTGAGCACGAAGTTCATTTCGAAGGTCTACTTCGTTGAAACTCAACTTGTCAATCCCCCCAGCCTGGCTTGAGAAAACCCCCATCATCTTAGAAGGTGGAATTTTAGCCTCGGCCATTGTAAAAATTAGTTGTCTGTGTGCCGCGCTTATTTCTCGGTGTTGATGAATTTGACCAATCTTACTGGGGGTCATCAACTGATGATTATGGCTCAACTCCACTCCTGTGACAACCCAATGGTTTTCATTTTTTCGGTGTACTGCATACACATGGGCCTTGCAGCCGGTACCCGGAAATGTGTCCCGTTTTCTTTGTCTTGTTGTCCCTTCGTCACTGATCCGAACGACCGGAGTTACATGCGGTGCTCCTCTATGACACTCAAATAGTCTTGCACAAATTTGATCTGTATTCGCCCGTTTTCTAGTCGTCTTAGTTCTAATACCGAAACCTATCGTTTTCGAATATGCTCTATAGTATGCTTCAACTTCGTCCAGTGCTTGAAAAACTTGACCAACGTAAGGTGGATCAGAACCTTCACAAAAATTATTTCCTCCAGTTGCATCCATATTTATACTGGAATCTAAAAAATAAAAATTATATCATTCTCAACAAGTCATAGATTTAAATAAAAGAAGAATAAAATTTATTTAAACCACCGTCTTTCGGGAAATTTGGTATAATGTAAAATTAGCAAAATAGCCCCCGATGAGCGGCAAATTACCGAAATGCCTCCGGGGGTTCATTATCACCCTAACGCCCCAAATCAGCTTCAAAACAACCTTTCAGGTGCTTTGCTTACATTTCTGGACTAAGAAATCCTTTGAAAAACTTAACGCTGCAAATTTACGAAAATACCCCTATCGGGGATGCGAATTACCAAAATGCCCCCTGACAACGAGCTTCCTGAATTCACTCTTTAAAATAACTTTTCAGGTGTCTCACACCCTTTCCTGAACTAAAAGTTATTTTAAGCACAGATTTGTGTAACGTAAAATTAGCAAAATAGCCCCCGGGGGTTCATTGTCACCCTAACGCCCATCAAACCAGCTTCAAAACAACCTTTCAGGTGTTTTACTTACATTTCTGGACTGAAAAACTTTTTTTCGGGAAAATTACAAAAACACCCCTCGCGGGGGGGCAAATTACCAAAATGCCCCCTGGCTTCAGAAAATATCAAAATTGCTTTAAAACGCTATTTTAAGCTTCCTGAGTTCATTCTTGATTTAAAAAGTATTTTACGGATTTTTCGCCTAAAAATCCCGAACCGGTGTCCGGATCGAGCGCTTAAAAGCCCGTTCGGCCAAAAAATTAGCTAACGACTTCGGAATGGCCCGAATTCCTGGGGAATGGAACTTCCCAACACCCTAGGGTTCTCATAAAAGTTTCGCACGAAATTGTGCTGTCTTGATATTTTAAATTACACTGCAAAGTTACAAGGTTGCGCGTATCAGTTAACCCCTTTCTAGTCTTTGAAAAACTCTGAAATTTTAACCTGATACAGATCTTTTGAAAATAACTAGGGTCTCTGTTTTGTATTTTGGCAAAATCTAGCTCTAGCTATTTTTTATAAATTCGTAAAAAAACTGTCTAATTAAGTTTTCACCTTTAGCGACAATTACGCCCCGCAATCAGCTGCAAAACAACATTTCAGGCGTTTTACTTACATTTCTGGACTTAAAAGTCCGTTGGAAAATTTTTTTGGGAAAATTACCAAAATACCCCTCTCGGGGTGGCAAATTACCAAAATACCCCCTGGCTTCAGAAAATATCAAAAGTGCTTTAAAATGCTATTTTAAGCTTCCTGAGTTCATTCTTGATCTAAAAAGTATTTTACGGATTTTTCGCCTAAAAATCCCGAACCGGTGTCCGGATCGAGCGCTTAAAAGCCCGTTCGGCCAAAAAATTAGCTAACGGCTTCGGAATGGCCCGAATTCCTGGGGAATGGAACTTCCCAACACCCTAGGGTTCTCATAAAAGTTTTGCGCGAAATCGCGCTGGCTTGATATTTTAAATTACACTGCAAAGTTACAAGGTTGCGTGTATCAGTTAACCCCTTTCCAGTCTTTGGAAAAATCTGAAATTTTTACCTGATATAGATCTTTTGAAAATAACTAGGGTCTTTGTTTCGTACTTTGGCAAAATCTAGCTCTAGCTATTTTTTATAAATTCGTGAAAAATTCTATTTCTGACGCCCTAAAAAATCGCTATTTTGGAATTTTTCGAATGTAATACCCCGATTTGTCAAAACGTAATTTTGACGCCCTTTGACGCCCTAAACACGAATTTTAGACTATTGTAAGAACAACTTAAGCGTAACACAATTTAAACAATCAATTGGTAAGAACAAATTGAAAAATACTTACTTGTTTTAACTTGATATATTTCAAGAAAAATCCACCGATCTTCTAGCGGTTATCCACCGATCTTCTAGCGTAAATTTTTTTTGTTTGTATGTAGGTGAGATAGGGAGAATGAGGAGGGTGGAAGAAATGATTCGGGGAGGAGGGATTTTATAGAGAGAAAAGTGAGAGAGGAAGAGAAGAACCGTGAGTGAACAGCAGGGAGGGGGAGGGGGGAATGACACGTGGGGGTGGGGGGTAGGGTGGTAATGACACGTGGGGGAAGAGGGGGTTCACGGGTGGGGGAAGGGGGGTTCACGGGTGGGGGAAAAGGACATAGGGTGGGGGCCACGGGGTGGGGGGCAAGGGGGTGGGGGGCAAGGGGGGTGACGGGTGGGGGGTGGGGTCACGGAAGGCAATAATGCCAACCGCATGTAGGAGTTGCGGTTGGGCATTATTGCCACCATTTTCTCACGAGTTTTTCATTTTCTCGTGATATTTTCATGAATTTATCATAGTATTTTCGTCCTTTTTTGTCCCTTTTCGTCCTTTTTCGGCCCACGTGGCCAACCGCTGGTAAGACCAGCGGTTCGGTGGAGAAATTTGTTATTTCTCCACCGGTGGGTGTGGATCGGCCCCCTATATATATATATATATATATATATATCCTTTGACATGAAACTAATTCACTATTTCCTTTCAATGAGACGTCCTTTCCCATTTGCATATCCTTTGACCCCAAACTAATTCATTACGTTCCTTTCAATGAGAAAGTGTCAACAAATGGGAAAGGACTTTTCATATATATATATATATCCTTTGACATGAAACTAATTCATGTCAAAGGACTTTTATATATATATATATATATATATATATGAAAAGTCCTTTCCCATTTGTTGCATTGAAAGGAACGTAGTGAATTAGTTTCAGGTCAAAGGATATGCAAATGGGAAAGGACGTCTCATTGAAAGGAAATAGTGAATTAGTTCATGTCAAAGGATATATATATATATATATATATATATATATATATATATATATATATATATGGAGCTGATCCGTTGATAGCGCTAGCAAAATGAGAGATCTTGCTAGCGCGATCTGACCGTCCATCCCGAAGGGATGGACGGCCCAGATCGCGTATTTTTGCGGCGCTGTCAGCAGTCCGCTACACTGTCTAGCGGACGACACTTTTTACCGTTTTGCCCCTGCACCCCCTCCGCTACACTGTCTAGCGGAGCACATATTTGAAGCCCACGTGTCTGGGACGACACTTTTTACCGTTTTGCCCCTGCACCCCCTCCGCTACACTGTCTAGCGGAGCACATATTTGAAGCCCACGTGTCGTCTGTCGTCCGCTAGACAGTGTAGCGGACGACTGACACAGTCAACACGACTGTTACTTTGTCATTATCTTACCGTCCGCTAGACAGTGTAGCGGACCGTTTTTCCCTTTCTTTACTCCGAAACCCTTATTCATTCCTTCTAAACTGCTATTCATTCCTTCTTCTCACAATTCTTCTAGCGGTGTTGGCAAGTAGATCGGCGCAATTTCTTCTCAAGAAATCCTTTATTCGACGAATCAATCACGTAACTTCACAAACCAATCCTTTATTTGTTCATAATCTAGAGTTGTTATCGCGGCTTATGCATGATTTTGAATGTGTGCGAAACGCTGCATTGTGCTAGCGTTTGTCAATGTATCTATACATATATATAGATTATATATGTGTATTGCGTATTATTTGTTCATGTGATTTCACTTGTAAAATCCCATTCCCGTGTCTGTTTGTATCTATGTACATTGCATATACACAGCATGTGAACTTATGTGAGTATTATCTGATCACATGCTAGCGTTGACTGTGCTAGCGTTGTATGTTTGAGAATGTTTACGCTTCCAACCTTGCCGTTTTGCATAATTTCAGTTGCGAAAAATGGATTTCAACCCTGGACCAGAAGATCCGTCCGTATTATACGACCAAGCAAACCATATCAGTACGCTCATATGGGATGGTGGAGTAAGATACTTATTTTATCAACTTTGTTATTCTTGGGAACGTTGTATATCGTTTAATTTGCTTAAATTGTATTTATTAATTCGTAGGAAAGAGCACTTCTCAACACGGTAGAAGTATCCGATAATTTTAAAGAATGGAAATTGAACAGAACCCAGAAAAGATTACTGCGTGGGATTGGGTTTGGGATTTTCACGCGTGGGCAGATCTTTCAACAACTTGACCGGCACTTAATAGGTGCCCTTGTTGAAAGGTGGAGAAGTGAAACGAATACGTTTCACTTCCCTCTCGGAGAGCTGACAATTACCCTAGAAGATGTAGGGTTCATCTTAGGGTTACCGGTGACGGGGCGGCCGGTAATAGCTCCTCCGTCGGAAGCAACGAATAAGAGGACCGCTAGGGACTTCTTTACTTCGATACCCCAGGATCAATTTAGCACTGGGGGTATCAAGTTGAAATGGTTGGTAGATACCTACAAGGTTCTGCCGGATAACTACACGGATCAGATGCTTGTGCTGTACACACAAGCTTTCCTCTTGTGGGTGATGGGGGCAATTCTGTTCCCAACAACGTCGAAGAATACCGTCAGCGTCAAATATTTACCGTTGTTGGGTAACCTGCTGGAGGTTGGGGATTATGCCTGGGGAGCCGCAACTCTTGCGTACCTCTACCGAGCATTGCACAAGGCAACGAGGCCCGACTCCAAAGCGATATGTGCATGTCTCTCGCTATTGCAGGTATATCATACAATTCTTGATTACTCGCTCGTTTCTTTTTTTTTGGGTTGAATTGACAATAAAATTTGACGATACTTTATTTAATTTGTCTTTGCTCTCAGGTGTGGTCTTATGAACACCTTGCTACCGGCGCACCCACGCGTAGGGACGGAACCGATAATGTGTGGCCTCGGTTGTGCGCCTGGGAGTACAGTCGGAAGGACAGCCACTACCAGAGGAGAGACGATCCCCATCACAACATTACGTACTATCGGGGGGAGCTCGACTCGTTATCTCCTGGCCAGATGCGATGGGCACCGTACAAACATTTGGCGCGACGGGTGGGAGAGTCGTTCGTCTTCACGCTCTCTGGGTTACAACGCACACCCCTGATCCACTTCGAGGTCGCAGAGTGGCAGCTGCCAGATCGCGCCATGCGCCATTTTGAGTGCCTGCAGGGGTTGCCAGCAGGCGCGCCGGATATGAGGCTTAACAGGAACCCACCGGGTGTCCCTCGGTTTGGCAAGGCAAATGCGCACGACTTGTGCGCACGAGAACTTGAGGTTTGGGATTCCTGGCAGGACACGCTGGCGGCCATTGTGTCGGAGCCTGACCCCGTGATCAGTATTGAACAGTACAATGGGTGGTACTACCGCATCACCCGGAGGAGAGTAGCTCCAGTAAGGTTTGAACGCGGGGAGAAGTACCACCCTAGGGGTCAGATCGATGAGCACATGGCATACAATCTGGTAAGTTGGCCAATAAGTGCTTTAATTGAACTTGATGATTCTAACTGTGTATGAAGTTTCTTATTTATTATCTCTCTGGATGTAGGTTAATGCCTCATTCGCCTTCTTCCAGAAGTTGCGCGAGCGGAAGGATTTGGTGGATGCAATGGGCGAGGAGCTTCGCCAACAGGCTGATGCGTTGGCGTATGGCTGCGGGAATTTTTTACACCAAGCATCGGGCCAGCCTTCCGGCGTCAGCCCGGGAATGGGTTATCCGGGGTGGCAGCCCCCATATGTGAGCGAGGGATACACCGATCCCTCGGGACAGACTTCGGGAGTGAGCCAGGGATATGGTGGTCCATCTGTGCCGGGAATGGGTGGTGATTGGGGACAGCCAAGCACCATGGGCCAGGCTCAAGCGCCGTGGGAAGACTACAGTGTGCCCTCCTTCTCTTTGCTATTGGACTCGGAACCCCAACCCTTCTCTCAGAGTCAAGTCACGCAAGACTGGGGTTTCGGACACATCAGTCTGTCGGAGACACTGCCTATTGTCCCATGGGCAGGACCATCTACTGCCGAAGGAGGGCAATATCCCCCGGTCGACCCCCCGGAAGGAGTGCAATATCCCCCCGTCGACCCCCGAGGGCAATATCGCAAAGGGCATCCAGTGAAGCCCCTAAAGCCGCATAAATGCCAAATAATCACAGAGCGTTATTTTAGCGGCTTCCCCCGGGACAAAGCGTTGTATAGTGTGAATCATCCGGAGGGCATGGATTACACTTGCGAGTGGGGAGAAATGGCCTCCCTGGCTCCGGGGAGTTGGTTAGACAACGGTGTCATCTCCACATACGTGGAGATTCTGAAGGAAAGGGGTCGGGAGCGGCTGAACGAGTACCCGGCTATTTTTTTGGTTGATGCCTTTTTTCATAGCCTCCTAGTGTCTGAATGGCATGAGTGGGTCGAGCAAAGGCGGAAGAAAAAGTTGGGCCAGTGGAGACCGTCCGCTAACCTACGAGCGTATCTTGCTAGGGATAGTCCAGTGAGCGCAAGTGTTGCCGACGTGTTTCTAATCCCATTTTTAGGGGAAAGCCACTGGTACTTGGTTTGCTACGAACCGGTGGAGAAAGTCGTATCGGTGATCGACAGTCTCCACGACGATACCGCCTTTATGCCTGTGCTGCAGATGTACAAAGCCCAGTTGGATTCAATGGTAATATTACGATTGTTGTTTAACAGTTATTGTAACTTGGCATAAATGTTATAACTCGTGTCTTACGCCGTTTTATGTTTCTTGCAGAATATATTTTGTGCAATGGTCAATGGTGTCCGTGGTAACCCTGTACCGGCGCGGCCAAAGCTCGATTGGCGACTGAAGAAGAGGAGGCCCAAGCAACGTAACACTTCGGACTGCGGCGTTTTCCTTTGCATGTACATGGATTACATTTGCCGGTCCGAGAGCCTCAAGGCGGCGGTGTGGAGCCAAGCAGAAGTAGACACCTTTAGATATAGAATGGCTTGGCAAATTATGAAAGGCCGGCCTAGAGCGGTTACGTGTATTGTAAATCCGGCAAATGCCGAGAATCCCTCCCAACATGATTCCCCCCGTTGACATTGTACCATTACACTTTATTTTTTTTAATAAACTATGAATATTTAGAAAGCTCTCATTGATTTGTGTTGAAGATTATTGATTGATTGTTTTGTCTGATTTCCGTTGAAGATGATTTGAGTTTGGTTGAATGAAAAGCAAAATCTGTCCGTTAGACAATGTCGCGAAAAGTGTGGGGGAAGTGAATTTTCTAAGTGTTGTGAGGCATTCTGCTTGTCCGTCCGCTAGACAATGTCGCGGACGGTGGGTGGGGAAAAATGCATTCTGCTTGTCCGTCCGCTAGACAATATCGCGGACGGTGGGTGGGGAAAAATGCATTCTGCTAGTCTGTCCGCTAGACAATATCGCGGACGGTGGGTGGGAAAAAATGCATTCTGCTTGTCCGTCCGCTAGACAATATCGCGGACGGTGGGTGGGGAAAAATGCATTCTGCTGGTCCGTCCGCTAGACAATATCGCGGACGGTGGGGGTGGGAAAATATGCATTCTGCTGGCCTGTCCGCTAGACAATGTCGCGGACGGTGGGGGTGGGGAAAAATGCATTCTGCTGGCCTGTCCGCTAGACAATATCGCGGACGGTGGGGGTGGGGAAAAATGCATTCTGCTGGCCTGTCCGCTAGACAATATCGCGGACGGTGGGGGTGGGGAAAAATGCATTCTGCTGGCCCGTCCGCTAGACAATATCGCGGACGGTGGGGGTGGGGAAAAATGCATTCTGCTGGCCTGTCCGCTAGACAATATCGCGGACGGTGGGGGTGGGGTAGGTAAAATTTTCCAAGTGCATTCTGCTGGCCCGTCCGCTAGACAATGTCGCGGACGGTGGGGGTGGGGAAAATTTTCCAAGTGTTGATATAAGGCATTCTGCTGGCCCGTCCGCTAGACAACAAATTGTAAGCAAGGCCCGTCCGCTAGCGTTATGCAGTTTTAATAAATTGGCGTCCGAAGACAATGTATCTCAAACGGCACAATTAAGCGAGAAAAAATTTGGAAACATAATGAACATGTATACAATAAATTTGGTTATTATTAATAAATTAGGGTTCACATTGGGGGAAATAAATTTTTTCACAAGCGCTCCGATCAAAGATTACAACTTGAAAATCCCACCACCCAAGGTGTTCAAACACTACAAAGTCCCCGAGTTCGAGGCCATGCTGGCGCACGAAGACGTTCCAACCCTCTGCGAATTGCTTTTTTTGGGGTCGGCCGGGCTTCAGCTTGATTTCAACCTGCCAGGCCCCCTTGCGGCTATATAATCTTGAACTGTCATGAATTGTTGTAAATTGATTGGTAAAGGCTTCCGGTATGTCCTAACAAACACAAAAAATAGGTTAGTTTTTAACCAAAAGATCAAACTTTTAACACACGAAAATACAGAGAAAGAGGGATGGGCTACAAGTTCATTCTCAAATCCCGGCATCATGACTTTGAAAAAGTGTTTGCCTGCTAGGTGCAAGTTGCCAATAAAATCGTAGGTGGTCTCCGATCCAGAAGCCATCGAGGTCGGCGATGAGGGGAGGACGGTGGTGTCGCCGGAGATGTGGGTCGCCGTAGATGGGGTAGCGGCTTGGGTTAGATGTTCGAGAGAGAGATAGAGAATATAGCGGACTGATAAAAGCTGTATAGCGGACTGATAAAAGCTGTTGCCCATTTTGTTTAATATGTAGAATAGGTTAGAGGTCCGCTACATTGTATAGCGGACATAAATGAAAACCAAAAGTTTTTCTGCGATGACGTCCGCTACATTGTATAGCGGACATAAATGAAGACCAAAAGTTTTTCTGCGATGACGTCCGCTACATTGTATAGCGGACATAAATGATAACCAAAAAATTAGGACTATGCATATCCGTCCGCTACATCAGAAATCGCTACATCAGAAAAAATAATTCCGGTATTCGGTTGAAAAATTATTAGAAAAAATTATTACAAATGTCAAACTTATATAAAAATTATTACAAATGTCAAACTTATACAAAAAATTAAAGGTCCACTGCAGCTTGTCCGTCCTCATCTTCGGCGTCATCTTCTGCCCCATCTTGCAAACCCCCGGGACTTATCCCCAATGCCTTGTAATGGTTCCGCTTGTCGTGGTCGGTCATTTTGTTGCACAATGCACACCTTCGCAGCTTTTTAGGTTGAGTTGCCGTTTCAATTGAGCTTTTCATTCGCGTAGATCTCTTGCGGCCTTTCGTTTGCGATATAATTGGATCCAACGGCCGGATATCATTGTCGCCTTCCTCCCCCGGCTCGTCATCTTCGGATTCCGTCGTAGGCTCGGTGTCAACCGCATTGGTGACTGAAGCTGCTTCCAACTGGTCGACGATGGGCTCTTGCTGCTGAGCTACATCGAGGAGATGTTTATAACCGACCATTGTAGCAGCAGCCTTTACGGACAAACGGGTGAACATCGTCACCAGATGATTATACCGCAACGTCTCTGATTCTTCAAAGTCAGTATACGGGTGCTCCGGAAAGGAAATGGTACCGTGCAACCTGTTTGCACCTTTCGTCCACCGTGGCAAGACGTATTTATCGGGGATTGTCCTGATATTCTTCTGGGTGAAAAACCGCAGAATGTGTCTACACAGGATGCCATGGAACTCAAACTTCTTGCAAACACACGTCACCGAGTCCGTCAATGTGTCGTGGCTCACCGTATAAATTCTGCGCAGCTTCTCAGGGACGAGGTCATTCACGAGCGAATAAACCTTGTACTCACGCGTAGACATTTCTGCCACCTTGTTTATACTGTATCGTCCCGATTTTCGCAGCTCTACTTGGTATAGCAAGAAGATCTCCTTCGTATAGACTTTGGCACCGTTCAGCTCCAGCGGGGTCTCTAGCAACCTTCTCCTTTGTTTGTACGTTGTTGCAAAGTCGGCAGCCCTTTCTTTTACGAACAACGAAGCTACCGCTTTTTGTGCGGATGCAACGAAAGTCTTCAAATTGGTAGCTGTACCCACATAACTATCGAACGTGGCATTCATAGATTCACTCCTGCCCGTCGTTTTCATGCCCGCTGAAAAATACCTCCTCGTGTAAACGCCAATCCATTGCTCTTTGCGCTCGTACAAGTGCCGGAGCCACTCGTTGTCTTGCAATGAGTAATCCCGAACAAGCTTTTCCCACCTCTCCTCGAATTCTTCAATCGTTAAGGACTTGGTAATGCACTTGTCAAAATCCTGTTTAAAGTCTGGATACTTTGCGTACACGTGATGCAGACGTTCAGGGTATTTGTTGCTTATGTGCCAAGTGCACAAGTTGTGCCGGGTGTCTGGGAAGACGGTCGCAATAGCCTTCTTCATTGCCAAATCTTGATCGGTGATGATCACTTTGGGTGCTTTGAAGTTCATTGCTTCCAGCCACGTCCTAAACAACCATACAAAAGAACCCTCGCTCTCGTCCCTTAACAAGGCGAACCCGAACAGGATGGAGTGATAGTGATGATTGACGCCGGTGAAAGGAGCGAACGGCATCGAGTACTTGTTGGTACGGTATGTGGTGTCGAAAGTCACGACATCCCCAAAATGCTTATAAGCTAGTCTCGAACGACCGTCGACCCAAAAAATTGTACTAACTCGATGCTCTTCGTCAAGTTTATAGTCGAAGGTAAACTGCGGGTCCTCCATCTGCATCCGTTTCAATAGGCTCATTGTCGATTGCGCATCATTGAGGTCATACGCGGCTCGTCTATGGGTTCGGACCGCGTTACGAACGTCTGTCGTGTTAAAGTTTAAATTTTGAATTCCCCCAGCCTGTTCAGCAAGAACATTAACAATCTCAGTAGGTCCAATTCGCGCATTGCTCATTGTGTGAATTAGGCTCCTCGCGACCTTACCCATCTTCTTGTGTTGATGCATCTGACTCACCTTAGAAGGAGTTACTAACGGGTGATTGTGTGCCAGTTCCAGGCTGGTAATAAGCCAATGATCATGATTGGCTTTGTAGCTTACGAACATCTTGACCTGGCAATTTGTGCGCTCAAAGCAGTCCCGTCTTCTACGCGAATATCCTATTTCGTCATCACTGTCATCATTCCCTACGCGGGTCTCATTTTGCTGTGGATTTCTGCCCCTATGACACTCGTATAAACGAGAGCATATCTTTTTTGTTACGTTGCTCGTTCTTGTAGTCTTTATTCTAATGCCAAAACCAACCCTCAATGAATACGCTCGAAAACATTCTTCAGCTTCTTCCAATGTTTGAAACGTTCGTCCTAGATACGGATCACTAGCATCTACGGGGACGTTGGAGCTCGACACGAAATCAGACATTGTGAAACAAGACCTGTGTAGAAATAGACTACGCTTAACAATCAAATGGCATTTCTAACTGAAAATATTACCTAAAAATTACAGTGGGCGAATAGACCAATTTAGGATGACAAACATACCGTATGCATAACCCCTGAAAGTGTCTCCAAATTAACAATTATTAATTTTGAACATAACAAATCAAAATTACTAAGATAAATAGACGAATTCATCATGCCAAAAAATCGAATTAAACTATAATTTTATTTAGAGTTTACAAATTACACCTTTTTTATGAACATCATGTCTAGAACATCACAAATTGAAGAATAGAGTGACAAATTTCTAGAACATAAAAAAAAATCTATACGTTTTTGTCCGACCAAAAGCAAACCATATTTTACCATTCAATCCATAAAGAAAACTTCACCATTCGCAAACTTACCTTACTTGAGTGAAGCTAAGTTTTACTCGAAGCTTGAAGGGAGCAGAAAATTGTAGCGAGTCCGGAGGAGAAGAAAATTGTAGCCGAAGGAGCTTGAGGAATTCCGACAACCCGTCGTGTGTAGAAATAAAGGTACAAACACGTGGAAATGTGTCAGTTGAGTCAGTCGTCCGCTACACTGTCTAGCGGACGACACGTGGCTGTCAACGTGGGCTTCGAATATGTGCTCCGCTAGACAGTGTAGCGGAGGGGGTGCAGGGGCAAAACGGTAAAAAGTGTCGTCCGCTAGACAGTGTAGCGGACTGCTGACAGCGCCGCAAAAATACGCGATCTGGGCCGTCCATCCCTTCGGGATGGACGGTCAGATCGCGCTAGCAAGATCTCCCATTTTGCTAGCGCTATCAACGGATCAGCTCCCATATATATATATATATATATATATATATATATATATATATATATATATATATATATATATATATATATATATATATATATAATATAGCTGATCCATTGCTCGCGCTAGCAAATAAAGTTAAGTTGCAAGCGCGATCTGACCGTCTATCCTGAAAGATGGAAGGCTCAGATCGCGCCTTTTTCGAAAACTGTCAGTCGTCCGCGACACTATGTCGCGAACGGACTTTTTTACCTTTTTGCCCCTCCACCCGTCCGCTACACTGTATCGTGGACGGTCCAGATATTTTTTTTACGTTTTTTTTAAGTTCGTTTGCTACATAATGTAGCGGACGTTTTTTTGACAAAAATACCCTCATGTTCCATCCGCTACATTATGTAGCGGACGAGTTGACAGACACTATTTTTTTTTCTTTCTCTTTCTCTATCCTTTCTCTCATTGTCCTTCTGACATCTCTCTCTCTCGCTCGTTTCTCTCACTGTCCTTTCTCATTAGAGCTATTACCTGCGCGGGCCTCTTCCCCGGAATTTGTTCTGTTGTGGTGAGTCATGAATTATAATTTTTATGTTTGCCATGTTCTGCTTTGTCACGGTAGTGCACAGATGGGATAAAAGTTCTAGGAAACATTTGTTCTGTCCTTTCTCTCATGTTCTGCTTTGTCTCGGTAGTGCACAGATGGGATAAAAGTTTTGGAAAATATTTGTTCTGTCCTTTCTCTCATGTTCTGCATTGTCTTTGTGAATTTGGCCTTTTGGAAATATTTTTTCTTTAGATAATGTTTTTTGTTTGTATGGTTACCTAAATAATAAAAGTTTGCAGAAACAAAGTAAGAAAGAGAGGGTTAAACGGGCTCTAATGAGATATAGTGATGGGTTCGTGGGTAAGCAGCCACGGCTGCCGTGAGGAGGTAAGGGCGAGGGGATTAGTGCACCTGTGTGTGAAAAAAGAAGGAGAGGGGAGTAGCATCAGGTTGCTGCCTTGCGTGAGAATGCATGTGTGCGTGTGTGAGGGAGAAATGAACAAAGGGACACTGCCGTGAGGCAGTAGCACTGTAACTTGAATGCCTTTTCTTCGAGCCTGAATGCTCCGGTGCTGCTCTTCGACGTCTCTTCTTCGCTCCTGAACAAGATCCATGCTAGGAAAATTTGTGCTACATTCAGAACCCATAAAAGAAATCATGGTGAGAGAAAAGAGAGAGAAAGGAGAGAGAAAGTGTCATAAATTGATGAGAGAGAAAGAGAGAGAGAGAGAGAGAGAGAGAGAGCGTGTCAGAAATTGACGAGAGAAATGAGAGAGAGAACCATGTCAGAATTTTAATGAGAGAAAGGACAGAAAAAAAAATAGTGCCTGCCTACTCGTCTGATACATAATGTAGCGGATGGAACATGAGGATATTTTTGTCAAAAAAACGTCCGCTACATTATGTGGCGGACGAACTTAAAAAAAAAACGTAAAAAAGAGATTTGGACCGTTTCGCGATACAGTGTAGCGGACGGGTGGAGGGGCAAAAAGGTAAAAAGTCCGTCCGCGACATAGTGTTGCGGACAAAACAGTTTCGAAAAAGGCGCGATCTGAGCCGTCCATCTTTTAGGATGGACGGTCAGATCGCGCTTGCAACTTAACTCCATTTGCTAGCGCGAACAATGGATCAGCTCATATATATATATATATATATATATATATATATATATATATATATATAGAGTCGGATATACAATCTTATATGTATTTTCAACGTTGAAGGTAGGTATAACAAACAAAAAATCTACAATATCGATAAATACAATTTGAGTGTATAAATAATACAAAAGAGTGTAAAAATAGCCTCGTTTTATTTATATTTACCTTCTAAATAAGTTTATCATGAAAGAAACTGAGAGAGTGCATAAAATGACAATCTTCAAAGAAGGTTCTTCTTCAATTTAATTTGTTTCTAGATGGTCAATTTACTTAGTAATCACCATTTAGTGCCGAATCTCTACTTGATTTTTGGACTCAATCAACGAAGTTACCTCTGACTTTACACTAAACTTCCTAGTATAAGATACAACCACGCTTGCTCAAGTAAGACGTAGCAAATGAAATGGATGGCAAAACTTGCTTTAATCTCTTTCTTTTTGTCATCCTTTTTGAGCTACACTTGAAGGCTATACTTTTCACGAGTGCAAGAGTGACGAATAAAATCGTAGTACAAAACTCAAAGGTTGATTCCAACTTGCCTTGTCCTATCCCTGGTGGAGGTACGTAACTGTTTTAAGTTCATAGTTGCGTACAAGTTGGTGTGTCTGGCGAACAAAATGATGCAACAGCTTCATACTCGGATTTAAGCATTGATGATTTTATCATGAGTACTTGGTGATTGTATAATGTTAATTACGTAGCGGTTGTTTGTTAGTTATGGTATATCTATCATACTCTATTTTATGAAATTTCAAACTTCTTATTGTTTATTTCTTCTTTTTGACACTATAGAGCAGCAAGACACTGTTGGGTCCGATGGGCATATTCCCAAGAAGTGGAACGTTTGTGCCCCAAAAAAGGATGGCTTTAATGAATTTGTTCGTGTGGACACAAGAACATGTACATTGACCGGTGGCTTTTCCGTAGACGTGTTCTGCGCCGCGTTACATATACTTCCTTATAGGGTTGAACCTAATTTTATGGTTTTGAATGAGTCAAATTGTAGCGCAGTTCAGAACTACAGCATTATGCTTCATCAACTTGGCCAGGTTAGTTGAAGGCCCTCAACTCATTTTTTTTTTCTTCTAATTGCTCTGGCTAATGAAAATCAAGTTACTAAAATACTTTGTCCCAAATAATGCCATTACGACTAAACTACGACTCTCTCTTGTTCTTACAAAAGGTTGCATTGGTGGATCTTGCCACTACAGGCACCAATTTGCCGGGAAAAAGGGCCGGCTTTTCGAACAAACTATTCAGTTTCAACATTTGTCGGCACTAATGACATATTCATTTGTGATCATGTATTTCTTCTTAATCAGAATTAATCACTGAAAAGGCTAAAAGATATAATGTTTTCTAACTGCAAAAGATCATTTAACCCCAAAGCAATAACTTTTGAAACCTTAGAATGTAGTACGATAACTTTTTCTTTTATACGCTAAATAGGAGCTTTAGAGTCTGAGTCTGAAACAGTCTTGTGATGCAGTGGTAGGAGACATAACAATTTTGAATAGTCGAACTTCCTTTGTCGAGTTTACGCTGCCATACATGACCTCTGGAGTCTATAAACTGCTCCCAGCACAGGGAGGCAGCACGCGCAAAAGCATATGGACCTTTGTAAAACCCTTTAGTTGGGAGCTTTGGCTGACAATGGGCGTAACTTGCATGCTGGCTGGAGCAGCATTTCAATTCTTAGAGCGTCGTGCCAACAACGAACTTGAACCTCCGTGGCATCAGCAACTCTTCATGCTCTTCTGGTTCCCATTTTCTGCCCTCATCTTTCCTGAAGGTAATTTCTTCGCTGCCTTTATTAGTTTCCGAGTAACTAGTAACTTAACTTGGTATCAGAGTTTTGATTTAGCAGGGTTTTGAGTTTGATTCCTTTTACTTGCATATTTGGTCCCCTTTTATTGTAATGCAATTTGACTATGGCTTTTTGTCCAATTGATTGTGGTGCAACTTGATTTGTTTTTCCACGTACGATCGAGAGCTTTTACGTGAAGGAAAGTGTTAAAGCATGGTATTTTTTTATTTACTCCCTGAAAAGTTCAGCTTTTAGAGTAACTGTAACTTAACGTACTTTAAATTCAATACATTAAATAGTGGAGTAGAAATAACAATCCAACCATGCTTAGATAAAACATCAAATCAAACATTTTTCCCAAATTTTTGGCAACAGAAATATAATGTCATAAGAAGAATTTTTTGCAAGCTAATGAAACATGCTGCTACATCTTCTCTAACAGTGACAGGGGGTATGGCTAACCCATGGTCGAAGGTTGTGATGGTCATATGGTT
>JAVXUP010005283.1:0-20708 GCA_033070095.1 Escallonia herrerae | reverse complement strand
TTGCACACCATTTACACATTATGGTTGGTGCAACAAGAAAGGGCATACGACTAATTATTGTCCTTGTAGAATTGTTTATGTTAGAGGTAGAAAGAAGATGTGGGTTGTGAAAGGTCAAGATTACAAATGCAAGACTAACACCCAAGGACCCAAGAAAATATGGGTACCAAAAGTCACTACTTGATTTGTGTTTATAGGTATGTCTCAAAGCAAAATCTAGTAGTAAGAAGTGGATTCTTGATAGTGGATGCTCAAGACATATGACCGGCAACATATCTCTTTTACCTCAATTGATCTTATAGAAGGAGGAAAAGTGACCTTTGGTGACAACGCACAAGGAAAAATCAAAGGTAAAGGAACTATAGGTAAGGAACCACATTCAATTGAGAATGTGTTATATGTTGAAGGTTTGAAGCATAATTTGCTAAGTATTAGTCAATTTAGTGATAAAGGTTTTAGAGTAATCTTTGAGGCTTCTCATTGCACTATACAATCCTTAAAGAATAATGAAACTATTTTGGTAGGAAATAGAGATGACAATGTTTACTCTATTCAATTGAATGATCTAGCCTAACCAAGATGTCAAGTGTCTTAGTGCTATTAGTGAGACATCTTGGCTTTGGCATCGAAGACTTGGACACATGCATATGGAGCATTTGAAGGATATTTCAAGCAAAGAACTTGTGAGGGAAGAAGATCAAGTTTGAGAAAGACAAAGTATGTGATGCTTGTCAAATGGGTAAGCAAAAGAAAGTCTCTCACAAACCGAAGAAAATGGTATCTACTTCTAGACCATTGCAATTACTTCATATGGATTTATTTGGACCAATCCCTACTACTAGTCTTGGTGGTAAATCATATTGTTTTGTTATTATTGATGACTATTCTCGCTATACTTGGACTTTCTTTTTGGCCACCAAAGATGAATCTCTAAATGTATTCACTTCATTTGCAAACACGTATTCAAAATCAAAAAGGATATTTGATATCCAATATTCGAAGTGATCATGGTAGAGAATTTGAAAATTCAAAAATAGGAGCCTTGTGTGATAACTTTGGGATATCACATAATTTTTCGGCTCCTAGAACTCCTCAACAAAATGGTGTTGCCGAAAGAAAGAATAGGTCTTTGCAAGAAGCGGCAAGAACAATGCTTAACGAATATGGTTTACCTAAGTACTTTTGGGCGGAGGCGGTCAATTGTGCTTGTTTTGTTCTCAATAGAGTTATCTTGCGAAAAATTTTGTTAAAAACCCCTTATGAGCTTTTTAATGATAAGAAACCTAAGGTGAGCTTTTTTAGAGTCTTTGGTTGCAAATGCTTTATTTTAAATACTAAGGATCACCTTAGCAAATTTGATTCCAAAACATTTGAGGGTATTTTTCTTGGCTACTCTAATAATAGTATGGCATATAGAGTCTATAATAAAAGTACTTTGGTTGTTGAAGAATCCATTAATGTTACTTTTGATGAGACTAATCCTTTTCTTCGGAGGACTAACATTGTTAATGTAGATGATGTGGACAATGACATGAGAACTTTGGATATAAGTGAAACAATACAAGACAACCACAAAGAAATTATTCAAGAAGAACAACAATCAAGCTCTCAAGAGGAAGACAAGGAAGCAAGCAATGATGTTTCAAACTCGGACTACTCTCAAGAATTACCAAAAGATTGGACTTACAAAAAGGATCATCCAAGCGATCAAATCTTAGGTAATCCTTCGAGTGGGGTAAGAACTCGACACTCTCTTCAACAACATGTTAATTTAGCATTTCTTTCCCAAATTGAACCGAAGAACTTCTCCGAAGCTCTACATCATGAATCTTGGATGCTTGCTATGCAAGAAGAGCTAGTTCAATTTGAAAGAAATCAAGTTTGGACCCTTGTGCCTAAACCTCAAAACTATAGGATTATAGGCACAAAATGGGTATTTAGAAACAAACTTGATGAATCCGGAATCGTGATTAGAAACAAGGCTAGATTAGTGGCCCAAGGTTATAACCAAGAGGAAGGAATTGATTTTGATGAAACTTATGCACCGGTAACTAGACTTGAATCTATTAGAATGCTTTTAGCTTTTGCTTGCTATAGAGATTTTAAACTCTTTCAAATTGATGTCAAGAGTGCTTTTCTAAATGGTTTTATTTCGGAGGAGGTTTATGTGGCTCAACCTCCCGGCTTTGAGCATGAAAAATTTCCAAACCATGTTTTCAAGCTTAGCAAAGCTCTTTATGGTTTAAAACAAGCTCCTAGAGCTTGGTATGAAAGGCTAAGTAGTTTTCTTTTAGAAAATGGTTTTTCAAGAGGAAAACTTGACACCACTTTGTTTATCAAATCTAAGGGCAAGGACTTATTGTTGGTGCAAATTTATGTTGATGACATTATATTTGGTGCTACTAATGGATCCTTGTGCGAAGAGTTTGCTTCTTGTATGAGTAAGGAGTTTGAAATGAGCATGATGGGAGAACTCACCTTCTTCCTTGGATTGCAAATCAAACAAAGCAAGGATGAAATCTTTATCAACCAAGCCAAATACACCAAAGAGCTACTCAAGAGATTCGACATGGAAGCATCAAATGCTTTTGACACTCCAATGAGCTCTTTATTAAAGCTTGATAAAGATGAAAAGGGTAAGGATGTTGATATTAAACGCTATCGAGGTATGATCGGATCACTTCTTTACCTTACCGCAAGTAGACCCGACATAATGTTTAGTGTTTGTTTATGTGCTAGATTTCAAGCTTGTCCTAAGGAATCTCATTTAGTTGCCGTAAAGAGAATCCTTAGATATCTTAAGGGCACTCACGATTTAGGGTTATGGTTTCCTAGAAACACATCATTTTTTGAACTAGTTGGTTACTTCGACGCCGATTTTTCCGGTTGTAAAACCGAGCGAAAAAGTACTAGTGGAGGTTGCCAATTCCTAGGACACTCTCTTGTTTCTTGGAGTTCCAAAAAGCAAAACTCGGTTGCACTCTCTACCACCGAAGCCGAATATATGGCGGTTGGTGCTTGTTGTGCACAAATTCTTTGGATGAAACAAACCCTTTTGGATTTTGGACTCAAGTATGATCACATACCTATCTTATGCGATAACACTAGTGCCATTGATTTGAACAAAAATCCCATCCAACATTCACGCACTAAGCACATAGAAATCAAACACCATTTTATCCGTGATCATGTGCAAAAGGGTGATATTGTTCTAGATTTCGTGGACACAAATCACCAACTAGCGGATATCTTCACTAAACCGTTAGATGCAAAGAGGTTTACCGCTCTTAGAAGAGAACTTGGCATGTCTTCACCTATGTGACTAGGTTATTTTTGTGCTAGTTGCTCTTTACATGCTTGAGCATTATCTCATATGCTTATAGCATGCTTTGGTTGATTTTTCCTTTCCAAACATCGTTGGTTTTATTGATATTTATTTATCTTAAAAATAAAAAAATCTATTTGCACACTTTTATTGCTATATACATATGTATAATCTTTTTTTAAGACTGATTGACTTTGTGCATTGAAGTCGACTGCATTGGTCAATACAGTCGACTGCATTGGGGAATGCAGTCGACTGCATTACGGGGGAAGGGCATAAATCGTGCCCAGATCTCTTCTTCTGCAGAATCCTTCTCTTTCTACTCCTTCTCTCTTCGAAAAGAAGCTCTCATCTCTCCTTGGACTCAATTCTCCTCCGTTTGGCTTGAAATTGGTACGTAAATCCTCTCAAATCTCATTCTACTTCATGATTTACATACTTTCTCTAATCCATTTCATCTACATTGTTCATAATCGGTTGAAATTCGAATTACTCTCTCTAGAATATTTCTTCAGATCTACTTCAATTTAGCATGCTTCTATATGATTTAATGCTTGATTCATATTTAGGGATGCTTATTACATGATTCTACATAGTTTAATTACTTGTATTCATACAAAATTCGAATTTCCCCAATTTTCATAAACTAGGGTTCTTCATTTGTCAAAATTTCTTCAAATTGTTTATGCAATTACATGTTTCATCATTTGATTCATGCTTAGTTATGTCTATTACTCAATTGTACGTGGATAATTTCATTCAATTTGTCCAAAATTGAAATTTTCCCAAAATTGCATAAATTAGGGTTTATCTTAAAAAAAAATTCATTTTTTTTGCATATTCTTTTATCTTACATTTATTATTTCTCTGTTTAGATTATTTCAAGTATGGCAAGAGAGAAATGTGCACGTGCCAGTTCATCTCGCTCACGAGCTGCACCCGAGCCCGAGCCCGAACCTATCGCGGTCGAGTTTGATCAAAATCGATATCGGAACCGCGAGGCTGCCGATCGCTTTTCTGCACAACTCTCTTCACCTTTGACTCCAGGTTTGCGACTGGATACTCCATTCCTTTTTAACATAGGTGTACTTAGATGCCTTCAGGATTGTTATCTAGATCGCCTCACCGATAGGAACACTATTCTATATTATCCTGATGCAATCCGCTTATTTTATGCGAATTTGACTTGGAACATTTCCTCTGAGTCATGTACCCTCACCTTCTATGTTTTTGGACGCCGCATTTCATTCTCACAATCACGTCTAGCCACTCTTCTAGACCTCCCCGATAGTGGCTTCTCTTTCTCATTAGACATGATCCCTGTCGCTGGTCAGTCACATTGGTTTGACCGACCTTTTACTATTGAGGAACAGCTTCGACACACACTTCATTGTCTACAGGTTCGGGTTGCGAGCAAACCCAGCCTACGTGACCTACCTCTTCTCTCTCGTCTGTTCCATCATATCATCACTCATAACATCATTCCTCGAACTGGCGGTCTTTCACTCGTCTCTTACTTAGACGTTTAGCTCTTGACCTTCTTTCGCTTAGGCACACCGCTTAACCTCCCTCGTCTCATCATGTTAAACATGATTAGGAGTGCCTCACATCCTGCCTTAGCTATACCTTATGGCCTCCTACTCACTCACATTCTTGCTGCCTTTGACATACCTCTTCTGGGTGAGTATATTGAGGTTACTAGGCACATCGTACTAGACTGCTCTACCCTTCGTAGGAAGGGCCTTTTAGATGATCGTAACCGTCTCTTACCTGAGCCTGAATTGGAAAATGTCATTGTCGATGATGATGATGAGGATGATGATGATGGTGATGCTGATGATGATGATGATGATGATGATGATGATGATGCTGATGATGATGCTGTGGGAGATGCCGGTGATGGGTTTGATCGTGATCCACCTCCGTTGATCATTCCGAGTACACATGAGGCGGGCACTTCTTCCGGTCCTTCTACTTCAGGATATGAAGCGATCCTCACACGCTTAGATATGATGCAACAGCATATGCATGCCGGTTTCAGTCGGATGGATCTTACCCACAGCCAGCTCAGTCGACGCCTTTCTCGCATGGAGGATCATTGTGGGATTCAGTGTCCCGAGGAGGACATCTTTCATCCCCCTCCTCCACCATCGGGTCCTTAGGCATTAGGACATGCTTTATGTTATTTTATTTATGCTTATCAAACTCAATTATGTATCTCAAAAACTTATCATGGATCCTACTCTTAGTATTTGCATTAGCACTCTTAATTCACGCTTATCTTACTGCCGCTGGTTTAAAATTTATGTGCTATTTTCATACATGTGCTTGGTACACCTTTTGATGGTTATTCAAGTATTTATTTTTTTTCTTGTTTAAATGCCCTTGTTGGCTATATTGATTATCCATGGATGGATACATAAGTTGATCACTTTCACACACACCCTTGATCTTTTTTAATGATGTCAAAAGGGGGAGAAAATATTGTTGAATATTGTTGATTCATGTGGATTTGATATATGTGCATATATTACTTGAGTTAGGGGGAGCCCTATATTGCTTAAGATAGGGGGAGCCTTTTATGATTTCTTCTCATGACCCCTTATGGTTTATAATTGAGATTGTCATGCTTCTTTGCGTTCATTATCTTATATATCTCATATTTTTTGAATCAATGTTTGTCATCATCAAAAAGGGGGAGATTGTTAACCCTACGGTTATTTAACCTAGGATTATATTTGATTTTGATAATAACTAACATTGATGATTATGCTGTTTAACATGCATTGAGTTGATGAAGCAATAGGAACAATCCCACACTCATGCAAATGGAATATTAGACGAGCAAATCGTTCAAAGACTCTCAACGGAACGCATCAAAGAAGGATTTCGTCGATTGAACTTTACTATGTTTTATTTCCTTCTTTGTAAACTAGACGTAGAGAGATGATCGTTACGATGACTGTATACCTAGAATTTGCCCATAGGTTTCCCTTGCATGCATAAAAAATTTTCATTCTTTGAAAATTAGGAAACTGCATTTTCTGGAATGCAGTCGACTGTATTGGATTGCAGTCGACTGCAACTTGGGCAGTGAGGTATTACAGTCGACTGCATTGGAATGCAGTCGACTGCAATACTTCCAGTAGCCTATTACAGTCGACTGCATTGGATTACAGTCGACTGCAAGTTGGAAATTTTGAATTTCCAACGGCTACTTTGGGAATACAGTCGACTGCAATAGCCGTTTGGCGCATTTAATGCTCCACCTAATTCCAAACGGTCATATTCTTTCCCACCTCTATAAATACTCATCTTGGGCATAGTTTTGATTCATCAATTGCATTCAAAGCTCTCATCTTTCATATTCTCAAATATCAAAGCAATTGTTCAAATCTCTCTTGTTTCATTGATTTCTCATCCTTTTCAAGAGAGCATTTATTGTGAGCTTACATTTGAGAGATATACACTTTCATAAGTCATCATACACTCATCTCTCTTGTTCTAGTGCTTAAACTTGTACTCATCTACTTCTTGAGAGTGAAATCTTGTACACATTTCTTCATTGAAAGGTTCTTGTATCAAAGCTTGGGGTTGTCAAGCTTTGGAGCTTTGGGTTTGTCAAAGCTTGTTCTTGATGTGGGCATAGCATCAAGGGATTGTAAGAGGTTCGATCTTGACCCGTAAGGAAGATCATACTAGTGGATTCTAGGGCCTTTCAAGGGACTTCCTTGAAGGGGTGGACGTAGGCTTGTGGGTATATCAAGCCGAACCATTTAATTCTCCTTGTCAAGTATCTCTAAACCCTTCTCTCTTTACATTATTGTCTTACATTTGTGTTGAGATTGGTTGTTTGCTTATTTGAGTTATTGAGATTGAGGTTTGTTGTTTGTTAATTTTTAAAGTAGTCTTATAACCCTATTCACCCCCCCTCTAGGGTTATTTTATTGGTTGGTTGTTTGCTTATTTGAGTTCTTGTATTTTGTTGTTTGTCAGGGAATCTTTTCAGGGAGTTGGGCTTACCGTTAAATGTGTGTAGTTGTGTATAATGCGGGTACAAACCTCGGGGGATCGGAGTGTAATTTTTAAAGATAGCGGTAGTAGAATACAATTACTTAAAATTTCAGGAGTGTTTAGTGTAATTTACCCTGCAATTAATTAGAGTCCTTCGTCAAGGTCGATTGCTCCTTCATAAGAATCTGTTTCGGCAGGTATGTACTCAAATGATTTTCCAAACACAGTTGCCATAACTAGTGACGAGTTGAACATACCTAATGTAACCCTAAGATCTTCATCCCAACTTGTTTGTCAAAACCACATGACATGGTATAGTAAATGTTACATATGATTCGTCATTGAGTTACGTCGTGTTAATGGAGTGAAGAATTATATGCTCTACGTGCACGCGCGCGCGCGTGGTAAGCCTAATATATCATTGTTACAACTCTAATACCCCTTCTTTTTTGGTATCTTCGCTAATAACATGTGCGTGCTTAGCTACTTTCCTTGGTTATTCGGAATTTCTTCCAAATTAATGTTTTCCTCTACAATTTTCCATCTTTCCATGAATTAATTTTGAAAAAAAAAATAATTCACCTGAAATTAGGCTTCGTTTGACAAAATTTTTTTTTTGGTTTTCAGTTTTTAAAGAGCAGCTTAAATTTTTTTTTTATAAAAACAAGTGGGTGTTTGATAACCCCTTTTTTTTTGAGGTTTTTTTTTTGGTGTTTGGTAACCCTTTTTATTTTGACTTTTTTTTTTGGTGGTTTGCGGTGGCGGTGGTGGGGCGTAGCGGTGGTCGACGGTGGTGGTGGTGGTGGCCGACGGCCGGAGGTGGCTGCCGGCAGTCACCGGCGGTGGTGGCCGGCGGCCGGAGGTAGCTGCCGGCAGTCTCAGGCGGTGGTCGCCGGCGGCCGGAGGTGGCTGCCGGCAGTCTCCGGCGGTGGTTGCCGGCGGCCGGAGGTGGCTGCCGGTGGTCGCCGGCGGTCGCCGGCGGCCAGAGGTGGCTGCCGGCGGTGGGAGGGTGGTGGTGGTGGTTGAAAAAAAAAAACCAGTTTTTGGAGTTTTTTTTTTTACTCTGCAGTTTAAAAACTGGTTTTTTAAATTGAAAAAAAAATGGTTACCAAACGCTCTTTTTTTTTCAGTTTTTAAAACTGAAAAAAAGAGGGAAAAAAATTTTGTGAAACGGGGCCTAAGTATTTCTCGGTTGTTTTTTAAGTTTCCTTGTGGGAAAATCTTTGTTCATAAGTT
Organism: Escallonia herrerae; assembly: GCA_033070095.1. Classification (NCBI taxonomy): domain Eukaryota; kingdom Viridiplantae; phylum Streptophyta; class Magnoliopsida; order Escalloniales; family Escalloniaceae; genus Escallonia; species Escallonia herrerae. The sequence continues at coordinate 12,133 of JAVXUP010005283.1, read as the reverse complement.
GGTTCTCATACTTACAACACCGACTATAAGGCCTTTCCTAAACCATGTTTCTTGGAAACTAAACCCAATAATCGCCCTATATATGTGTAAACAATGCCGCTTCAATCCGCTTTTATCCAACCTGATCCTTGCCTTCATCCATCTCCCTTCTTGTGTTCTTTTGTTCTTCCTGCTACCGAGTAAACAGAGGAGTTGTATAGTTGTTGTTCTGATCAATCAAAGAATGGGAAAGGGAAAGAACATGATGGACGTGTTGCGCTACGAAGAGGAGCTCCATGGTGTTGGCATCGCCCGAGAGAACCTTTTCGGCCTCATCGAATGGGGGATCGCCACCGCTGCTTCAAGCTACCCATCAGAGTTTCTGCTTCGTAGAGATCAAATCGCCCAACTGCTTTTCAAGAATACCCCAAAACATGATCAAGAACCTGATCGTGGACGCTGCTGCACGCAGAAAATAGGAGATATTTCGACTGCTAAGCCGCGGCGTGTCATCAAGAAAGAGTTGAAGAGGACCCATGTTGTAGAATCTGCTAATGTATCTTCTCTGAAACCGACTGCTACTAGTATGGGTAATTCCGTATTTGTACCAAGAACAGAGCTTAAAGTACAAGTTGTTGATCATGAAGTTGTTGGGTTGGGATTGAATGACGAAGCAGCAACGGAAGCCAAACTGGAACGGAGCAAGAGGAAATTACAATTACGATACCAACAAGAACGCGATTCCAGGAAGAAGATCAAGATGATCAACTTCAAACCCTTTGATTTCAGCGAGACGCGGAAAAGGCCTGTTGCTCTCAGTTTGAGGTGTTGATTTGAGTACTTCTTGTTTCACTCGCTGAGTTACGTATAATTCTTGTGGATCAAATGTCCATTCTGATTTTGCCATGTATTTATCGTACTTAAGGCAGACTATTATGTACTAGGTTCAGCAACTTTTGTTAATGAAATTTCCTTTTTCTGCTAATTTCTTTTACCAAAAGAAAGGTAGGTCAGTGAGCATTGCTATATTGCAAAATGGAATCTGCTTGTCCGTAATAATTACTGCTGATCCAAACATATAAATAAAGGTCAATTACTCCCTAAATGAATTTGTTTGGGAACGATATACAGAACACGATGGTACGAACAAGCCACGAATTGAACATATCTGTGGGGCTGGAATCAGTTAAAGAGTTGGCTGATAACCTTGGCATGTAAGACAGACCCAAATCTTGTATATGTAATGGTGCAGCCAAATGCATATTGTAGGTGCGTACTATTGTCATATTTTCTCTGTTTTCTGGGCAGTATAGGCGATAGAACTCCCTCATCCTTTTGATCTGAAATTGTCCTAGGATTCAAATAATGATAGGGAGCAACTGATGTTCATTACTGTCTTATCTGAATCATAGGTGGGCAGTAAATGTGAGAGAGTGGATGTGTGACATTGAAGGAAAAAAGGTCCGTTGTTGGAATTTTTAAGAACGTCACTTGAAGTAATTGCCACCCGACCAACCCATCCCCGCCCCCACTCCCCAAAACGGATAAGCTAGCCGTAAAAATTTTTATGAGTCGAATACTGGAAAAAAGTAATGCAGATAACTTTAGTTGTGCGTGACCGCTGCAATTTCGCGAGTTTTATGAACTTCTAGTGCTATCGATAGAGTAACGTAATTAGAGAGCAATACAGTGGTGATCAACACAAGATGAACCTTTTTAAAAGTAGAACTGTGTTCTCCTAATCAGTTGAACATTACAGTGCGCCTAGCTTCAGATTGCAGTATTTGACCTCCAAATTGACATATCAATTTAGACTGGCAACTGAATGAATAGTCTTATGATAAGACAAAGTAAAACATGCTTCTTTTTTCGCTTTTTTCTGCTCAATATTTGGCCAAGAGTGGACCTCAACATCAGTGTCTGATCAGAAACTTCTCTACATCTAGAAACAAAAAATGAAGCACAAAATCTACTATGCTGTAGTTTGAAGTCCTAAGTTAACTGATTTTGGAAAACTGTTCAGCATATGAAACTCTATGATCTTCGAAATTGCTCTATGCCAGGACCTCGTTCTTCATGCGAAGGGCCACAAGTCCATAATGCAAGGTCAGAATGAACGAACATAGGACTTAGCATGATGCAAATGACGTCATGCTAGACAGACCAGAGAAGTTGATCATCTCAGAATATCAACGAATTGGTACTCAACATAAATCTCAGTTATTTGATCATTGTAATGTTTTAAAGAAGTCATGTTAGACAGACCAGAGAAAACGGGGCAACATACGTAAATGTAAATCCCATATGAACTGGAATGAACTCGAGATCACGTAAATGTAAATCCCATATAGCATGGCATTGTAAAATAAAAGTACCATGATTTGTAAACAGGCAGGTTGATCTGCACAAGAACATAGACCAAACTGCAAGTAGTCAACCTGCAAATTCTATAATTTTGACAGAACAAAACAAGAAAACAGCTTCTAGATCCCTCGATCAAGGTTCATACTTTTGCACTACAAAAGTCATTTAAAAGAATCAAAATCAGAGACAATGAAATGCAAAAGATGGGCAAATACTCTACAATTTCATTATAATTAACTAAAGTAAAAACCGGTCGAAACTTTTGCTCACAAAACATGTTTCTAGATTATTATCTTCTTAAGTAGACCACCAAAATATGAGAATACTAGTAGACCAGACATCTTTCTATATCTAGAAACAATAAAGAAAAATGCCAAAAACTTGTATCCTGCATTAGTTGGGCCATAACATTAGGGCATAATTCATGAGCATACTGTACAAAATCAAGTGAGACACTAACTATCCAAAAACTTTTCCTTGTTATCAGGTTAATAGTAATGCTACATCAGAAGAACACGAACAATGTGAATCCCTTTATACCAGATACATATGACCTTGACTAGACAACAGGGGAATTGCTTAGGATCCCGAAATCATTTCAAACCAATATACAGTGCATTTATAACTGAAAAATCTGAATCTTAAAGCTCAAGTTTAAACAACATTAAGAGGAAAAATACATGAACAAAATACGATGATTTTATCAGCAGCTAAATGAACATAGCAAAAGGATGATTCCAACAAATTTCTTCAACCATTAGTAGGTTTAACATCTAGGGGAACAATCAGATTAAAAGAACTCAACAGACAACATTCTTTTACGTTGAAAAATATAACCTGAACATTTCATTAAACCGATAGGCAGAACAAAGCAGGGAAGTAAATTCTTGCTTTATCATCCAAACTTCATAATGTTGGGCTCAGCAGCCAATTTACTCTTCCAAAATCAGGGGAGGAATTAGAAAGAAAATATATGGCATTAACAATCGGCCTAACTAAAACTCCACAAAGAAATTGTAAATGGCAACAGTTCTATGGTCAGGGTCACCACTGGGAGCTTCAAATTAAGGACCACTGGTAGGAATTTTGTTGTGGTGAAGAGGGTCAGGTCCAGTTGGTACCTCCCTTGCTGAGTCCTCTAAATCTTCAGCACTACCAAAAATTGTACCTCCTTTCCTAAATCCATGCAGCCCCATTTTGGTCTCAACAAGTTCCTTCTTTTCCAAATAAAAACCACCAAAAAGTCAACAGAAAACCAATCATCAGAAACTACTTGTAAGCGAATACATATGAGAGAAGAAATTAAGAGTTGGGTTTTTTTAAAGAAATAGTACCTTCGTTCTTATGCCTTCTGCATATTTTCTTCCTACTTGTGAACCTGCACCAAACAACATTCCGTCTTTGAGCTTATGAAAAAAATCCTACATACACACACACACACACTGATAAAAATACATAGATGGAGAGACTTACAGGGCCGAGAACTATGGACAACTGGTGACAAAACCTCCATTAATAAGACCAAAATGATGATAACCCAAGCAAGATTTTTCCAAAATGCCATCTTTTTGGTTGAAATATTCTGGGAAAGAAGAGGGAAAACTAGATGGAAAAGGCCGCCCTCAGATGAAATTTCACAGCAGAGGGAAAGGGAATTTCTGCTGAGGAGTTTTTTGAGGCGCCACAGTCCGTAAGTACCCCTGATCTGTAGTGGGGGATCCTCTTTGGGAGTGATAAAATGGTAATTTCAGGTTAACGTTCGGATTCCTCGTATGCTCACATGATAATCTTTGTCTCTATCGCTTGAAGGTGGTGGTTTGTGATTGGACGGAATAAACGTGGTTTGAGGGCCGAAAAATGACTGACGGCTAATCATTGTATGTGGACCCACAAGATCATGGTGCCTCAAAACCACGACTTTACCCCGTTTGCTGATAAAAACTGCTGCTTTCATTTCTATATTGGATTATTATTTTTCTTTAATCTTTCGCAAGTCGTATGATATAATTATACGCTATAAACATTGGCTTCGGTTAGTGTTTCCTGTTCGAGCTTAATAGCGTAGAGTTTTTCTCACAATCAATTTTGATTTCGTTACATAATTTACTTTCAAAATTCATTTTCTATGAAAGAGAATCGAGACTAATAAGCAGAATACTTTGTCAACGTGGTCGTAGAGAAGAAGCTTAGTTACCCAAATTGATATCCGTTCGATGCGATGTAAACTCTTCATTATAAGCCCAAGAGTTTTTCAGATGCTTGGCTCGCTCCAAATTCTCTACGGAAATTATTTTGATTGACCGCGATGAAGTTCCGGAAACGATGTCTTCAGACTAACTTTTCCTTCTTGAATTCCACAAATGCAAATTTCTTTTTCCGGTTCTTGCCACCAAGTTGCACCTCAATATTGTGGAATGAAAACCATTTATATCATAGTTTTGACATCCAACAGTGTTATTACATTGTCTGTAACAATAACTTCGATTTGCTAAGCATGACAAAAGTGCTAAAGTCGCTCACCTCTTCTCTCTTGCATGTCGTCTTCCTACTAAACTTGCTAGAGATGCATCTTAAGTCAATCCTCATTGGTTTGCCTTTTCGAATCTTAGGCTCTGTTTGACAACACTTTCTTTTTTTTTCAGTTTCCAAAAAAAATTTTAAAGAGTAGTAAATTTTATTTTTTTTTACAAAACAAGTCGGTGTTTGATAACCTAGTTTTTATTTTGAGTTTTTTTTGTTGTGGTGGTTTGCGGTGACGGTGGCCGACGATGGTGGTGGTCAGCAGTGGCTGGTCGGTGTCGTCTCCAGCGGTGGTTGCCGGAGGTGGCTGCCGGCCGACGGTGGTCACCGGAGATGGCTGCCGATAGTGGGCGGTGGCTGCCAGTTGTAGAAGGGTGGTGGTGGTCTAAACAAAAAAACAAAACTGAAAATCAAAACTCATTTATTGAGTTTTGATTAAAAAAAGCCTTGATTTAAAAACTGATTTTATAAATTAAAAAAAAATGATTATCAAACGCAACTATTTTTTCAGTTTTCAAAACTGAAAAAAAAAAAAAAGTCCTGTCAAAGAGAGCCTTAACCATTAATTAAAAGTTGTATAGAGATGTTTGGGCCATCACTGAAAGTTTAAACTTGTAAGAAAAGTTGTGCCCAAGAAGGAAAATTCACTTTCAGAAGACTTTTCGCCGTTCAACCCTTAATCGATCAGCCTCAACACTCGACCGCACGCCACCAACAACTGAAAAACGTACATCACCGGAAAATGGAGAAGCCCGACCTAGAAGTTCTGCAACATCATGTACCAATTGTTGCGACTAATTGACCAAGGAAAGGAAGAGCTCCGCACATGAACAAATAAAGCACAGTCACACCTCGGAATAATGTCCCGTGATGCCCACATCCACAAATTACCCGTTTGCCGTATCCTCCGTACTACTCTTCATGTACTATCTTCAAGTTAACCCATTTCACAAGCAGCATTATAGCAGCTAAAAGGTTAATTGAAAAAATGAGAAGCCGGAGCAATTTTAGGAGGTTGATCTCATTAGAATGCCAAAGGGTTCCTCAAATGGAGAGTTTCAGTACGTATCTTTATGGATGTCACTTGCTTTGGTAGTATAGAGATTATACTTTTGGGCTACAAAAAGGCCTTTACGCGTCCAATCACGGATTAAATAAGTAAATCGTTTGGCAGGTCAGTAATAAGCATCGAGTACAGAGTTAATGTTTACATATACTAATTATGTCCTAAGAATGAACTAAAAGTAAAGGAAATTTTTTTAATGAAACGGAAAGATTAGTCAAGCAAACTCAAAAGCCATCATTAAGTAAACCTGTGCTAGGTCGTAAACCATGTTAGTTGACTCGTACACACCAATAATTGACGAAATAATGTGGAGCACTAATCTTAACGAAACTGGTTCCAAGGCCTAATCTCAACAAATTGTATACCCACGACTTGGCTCTATGACAAGCGCTACGCTAGGTCAATTATAGTGAGATATGGTGAGGATTTCGTCAGCCGGTTCACCATCTTACAATACCAATGGAAGAGCTAAAAAAGAATAACTCAACGGCGGTTCTCATCATTAATACGAATAACCCCGTTTTGTTTTCTTATTTCATGAGACATGTTGACAACGGTCTTTTATCGTTCGTAGTCAGGGAAAAAAAACAATGTTCGGGATATAATTCAAGGCTTGTCATAATATTAAAAGTTTAAGAAGCATGTTCAACAATAATCTTAAAAAAAAAAAACAAAAACAAATCCCGTTCCAAGATTTTGAAAGTAGCAACAGCTATCGCTATATGACGTGAAGCAGGGGCACCATTGGTAACTTCAAAGCGAAGGTTCAGCAAGAGCGAACGAACTGGTGGTGAATAGGGTCAGGTCCGGTCGGCACTTCCCTTGCTGAGCGAACGAACTGGTGATGAATAGGGTCAGGTCCGGTCGGCACTTCCCTTACTGAGCGAACGAACTGGTGGTGAATAGGGTCAGGTCCGGTCGGCACTTCCCTTGCCGAGCGAACGAACTGGAGGTGAATAGGGTCAGGTCCGGCCGGCACTACCCTTGCCGAGCGAACGAACTGGAGGTGAATAGGGTCAGGTCCGGCTGGCACTTCCCTTGCTGAGTGCTCAAAACCTTTAGAACTGCCAAAAACTGAACCTCCTTTTCGGAATTTGTTCAGCCATGCTTTGGTCTCAACAAGTTCCTTCTTTTTCACAACCAAAACCACCAAAAAGGTCGATGAAAGTAGTCATTAGAAACTATACAATAACGTCAACCATATGCAGGAATGAAAAAAAAAAAAAGATTGGCTTCTTATTAGAGAAAAGGATACCATTGTTCCCATCCTTTCTGCCATCTTTCTTCCGGGTTGTGAATCTGGCAACCAATATCAAACCTTTATTCATACAAAAAGAAAAAACAAAAAGGTACTAGCCCTACACACACAATAGAAAGCACAAACATAAAACATATGTCAAAGATAATATAATTGCCGACATCTTGCGATGTACGTGACAATTGTCGATATATTACAACATATAAAAAAATACCAAAACGCATGCATATATGTAAAAGCTCAATGCTTATCTTAGCATACTCATATCATATGGTCAATCACTAGCCGTAATGTAATATCATGTTCAACAGAAGCAATATGATGTACTTTAGATCTAAACAAGTTACGTACTAGACTATTGATGATGCAATATGATGTACTTTTCAACATGAATTGTCTTTCATATGTTTATACATTACTTTTAATAAAAACAATGTAGGAATTATGATACGTTAGGATGAAGGAAACACAGAGTTCGAGATCGCGATACCCTTGATATCTGAACTTGACAATTATGGCGGAAAGACTTACAGGGACGAGACCCGTGGACTGCTGGCAGCAAAATTTGCATTAGCAAGACGAACACAATGAAAACGCGGGTGAGATTCGAGCAGCACGCCATCTCTTTGGTTGAAAACTTGTTCGAGGGGTTCTCGAGAAGGCCTTCATCAGAGAATTTATAGTAGAACGAGGGACAGACGTATATGGAAGGTTTAAGCGTAACACCGAAAACAACCCAGAGCCAGAGCTTCAGTTCGGCGGCTTGGCCAATTGGGGTTGAGGTTTCTATTCTAGGTACGAGTTTGTGATTCTATGACTCGATGTGACTTGCTAGATTCCTATTCATTGACTATGGGCCGAGAAGATCATGAAATTTATCTTTTGTTCTTAATTTGGATTCACTTAAAATTATGATTTGTGATTCTAGGTATGGATTTTATTTTATTTTATTTTATGACTTTCTACCGTATTTACTTCAGATTTTTTGAGAATTTGATGTAATATCTCCTTAATTGCAGCCTATCCATTACCCTTTCTTTAGTTTTTAATATTGCTACATATAAAAATCATGACTAAACGTTTTTGCAATTATAATTGACTGTGGGCCTAGAAGCTCATGGAATTATTCATCTTTTGATCTTAATTTGGATCCACTTTAAAATTTATGATTTCAGGTGAGTATTTATGATTCTATGACTTCCTACGTACCATATATCACAGGTCATCTCCTTACTTTTTTGATACTGCTACATATAAAAATCATGAAGAAACATTTTTTTAAAAATAAATTCCAATTGTAATTGCACCTATCATTGTCGTTTTATAATGTTGAATTTTCGACTCACTTTCTCTCTCCCTAATTCCCAGAAAATAAGCTCTCTGATTTTTTTCATTGCTATTTTTTTCTCCTTGATTTCAGTTTGCTCCTTTTTCAAATATTTATGCCCTACAAAAAAAAAAAAAACTGGCAGCTTTCCATTGTAATTGTGTCTCGTTTTATCCCATTCCTTTGTCAACGATTAACATAAACTAAAGAAAATTTCCTTTTCGGCGTTTCATTCTCTTCGAAAATTCTAGAGTTTGCCTCAATTCTGTGCTCTTTCCTCCCTTCCTCTTTTATCTATTTCGTCGCACTACAATTAGTTTCATTTGCATATTCAACACACTCTAATAAAGGTAGTTCAACTTTTCTCTTATTTACCATATGCATGTGTTTTTTTTTTTTTTTGGTGGTTTATACTTTGAGGATTAAGGTATGTCATTCAACCAGATAATAATTTTGTCGACGGTGACTACAATTCTTCATACAAAAAGATCAAACCTATAAGAATATGACACTACAAAGATTTTCTATATATGTTGATCCTCTTTTCATGATTTCCTATTTTCAAAGCCCTGCCTTTCGGATAGCATTTTGTCTCATTTATGGGTCACGGATGAGGGCTAAAAACGTGTGGAAGAAGAGGCATGTTATTATTTAAAAATGTTATTCAATCTATAGCTCACTACAAGAAAAGGGTATTTAGCAACATATTTTTAGCAACGGTCGCTAAAATTTTTCTATTTTCGGTCCTTTTAGTGACAGAATCCCTACCGGGACTTTAAGCGACTGATATTCTGTCGTTAAAAATCCGTCGGTAAAACCTTTAGTGAGAGTATACTCCGTTGCTAAATATTTTTCAAAATTATTATCTAGAAAAAATTAAACTAAAATATGTAAATTATCTTTAGCGACAAAATTTCCATCACTGAAGTTAGTCTTTTTGGCGACAAACTTTTAGTGACGGGCTTAATCGCAATGGACTTTTAGCGATGGGGCATCTGTCGCTAAAAGTATTTTACGACCGGATATCGACTTTTAGCGACGGAACATTCCGTCGCTAAAAGTCGAGTTTCTTGTAGTGGTATGTGGAATAGCACTTTCATCATTTATAACTTTTTCCATCTATATTTAAGAATGGTCCTTAACTCCATTCCTTTCAATTTCAACTCCTCAGAGTAATGTTCAAACTATTGAAGCTTTTGGCCTGCGTCAATTGGCATATCTTCTATAGATCAATATCCGTGATCTTAGATCTTTCTCTCTAAATTTGCGCGCCCGCACACAAATACGTCACTGTATATGTAGTGTATACACCTATAGTGGCTGATTGTCTTGGTCGCCGATGGAAGAGAGAGGCGGCGTGGGTGAGATTCACGGTTTGGTGTCCAACGGTGTTATACATTACATTCGCAGGAATGATAATTTAGATTTGCTGAGCATGACAATAGCAGTGAAGTGGTTCAACTGTTTGTATATTTATCACATCTATTATTAAGTTAACCAGTTTCATTGATGCACCAACAGTACATGTAGCAGCTAAAAGGTTAGTTGAAAACAAATAGTTGTGAGAATCCAGAGCAATGTTAGTAGGCTGGTCTAATAAGAATGCCGAAGGATTAGTCAAAATGGAGAACAAAATATTAGTTTCTTGGTTTGAAGGTCATACTTTCGCGTTTTGAGCTACAAAAGGCAATTACTCGTCCAAAACCAAGGCATAGCGCAGAAAAATAGACGAGACGGTATTAATGCTTCCGCCATTTCTTTTGATTGTTTACTTTGACTTTTTCGGAATTCTTTCATAGGCATTGGTACATGCAACGTTGAATTAAGCTCAAATAGCAATCACGGCTTAAATAAGTATTGGCTCTATGCCAAGAGCTACATTAGGTCAAATGTAGCAAAATGGGGCAGATTTTATGTTGATAGAATATCTAAACGAGAATAACTCAACGACAGTTCTGAACGATATATAATACGAATGCCCCCTACTTTGTTTTTCTTTCTTGCTTGAGACATATCGGCAACGGTCTTTTAATCACCCACAACCATGGAAAAAATAGATAATACAATGTTCGAGAGAGAACTCAAGTCTTGTCATAATGTCAAAAGTTTTAGAAGCAGGTTCTACGATCAACTAAAAAGTAAAAAAATTCAAAACTCGTTCCGAGATTTTGAAATGTGGCTAAATGACGCGAAGCACGGCACCATTGGACACTTCAAACCGTAGGTTCAGCAGGAGGAACGTACCGGTGGTGAATAGGGTCAGGTCCGGCTGGCACTTCCCTTGCTGAGCCCTCAAAATCTTCAGAACTACAAAAAACTGAGCCTCCTTTCCGGAATTCATCCAGCGACGCTTTGGTCTCAAGATTTTCCTTCTTTTTCACAACAAAAACCACCAAAAAGATTTGAAAAAAAAGTTAGTCATCAGAACTATGCAATAACGTCAGCCATATTTAGAGAAAGGGATACCATCGTTCCCATCCCTTCTGCCATATTTCTTCCTGGTTGTGAATCTGGGAACCAAGATCAAACTTTATTCACACACACACACACACACACAAAAAGTAGCCCTACACAGCACACACATGAACACAAGTCGACATAGCACAATTGTTGACATCTTACAATGTACGCAGATCCAATCCCAACATATAAAAGATACCATAATGCATGCATAGCTAAATTGACATCGCAAACGCTTCGCGCGTATCTTAACATACTCATATGATATGGTCAATCACTAGTCATAACGTAGTTGTAGTATCATGTTCAACAACAGAACCAACTTGCCTTTAGATCTTAAAAAAGGTACGTACTATGAGCGTTCTTGTTTTTGCTCGCTCTCTCCTCGCTTTTGCCTTGGTACTACTAAGTACCTGAAAGATTTGACCACTCAAGCATTCATGTCTCAAAGGCTGTCTGGGATTCATCGCTAAAAGTAGATTTTAATTAAATCACAATTAGTTTAGAATATTAAATTTAATGTATTTTAAGCATAATAGATTAAATGTTATCAAATATGTTTAGATAAAAAAAAATAGGAAAGTAGGTTTACGTGGTAAAAGTTATCATAGAGAGCATTCAAATTTAAATGAGGCATTTGATGCTTGTTTATACATAAAGATATTTTGATAATTCTCTTGATTAAACCTGATTCTTCAAAACTGATTAAATCAAAATTCAAAAAAGTGACAATTCTGAATTTAGTCAGTTTTGAGCATATTAAAGCAGATTTATCACTTTACCCTTTTTTCCTAAAAAATCACCTAAAATTGATTTAATCAGATTTGACAATTATAAAATTAATCTCAAGCATCATCTCAATAATAATCAATGAAACAAAAAGACTTGTACAAACCAATGAGGCGCTCTCACCCAACGAACCAGCGGAGGATCCAGATTCTTAACTTGTCCTTAACTGGCATGTGATTATTTACTCCGTTTTTGCTTGATATGATGGTGTTTGCCTCACGGGAGTTATGTATAAGGACTAATTGGAAGGCCCAACCCTTTACTCTCACACCATGCAGAACGATAGGCAAACCAGCTAAACAAGATGTGTCAATGGGTCGGGCTTGGGCCGGCCTAGCAGGCCTGACGTGAAAAAGGGCCGGGGCCGGGG
>JAVXUP010005282.1:15000-20731 GCA_033070095.1 Escallonia herrerae | reverse complement strand
GCGCAGGCTCCTGACAATCTCAAGAGGTCCATTGAGAAGTACAAGACTGAAGTTCAAAACTTTAGTCTTGCGTACCGGGGTTACGAAGGGGAGCCGTCTAGTCACCCTCGTCCTGAAGCGTACGACTATCAGCCCCAGAGTCAGGTGTGGGAGTCGTCTGGTCGCCCTCTTCCTGACGCGTACAACTATCAGCCCCAGAGTCAGGTGTGGGAGCCGTCTGGTCGCCCTCCTCCTGACGCGTACGACAGTATCAGCCCCAGAGTCAGGTGTGGGAGCCGTATAGTCGCTTGCCTCCTGACGCATACGACTCTCAGTGCCAGAGTCAGGTTCCCCAAGTAGGAATCCAGGCCTCGCGCCCAAGCTTTCGGTCGGACAAAGGACAAGCGACGAAGCCATTGAGGTCGGACAAGATGGCTTGGATCGACCGGCACTACTTTGGGCATGAGCCTGTCAATTCAGGACTTTCCCCTTGCGACATTCCTAGGTCATGAGGATATCAGAACGTTGGCGCCGGAGACAGATCTTTCAAATTTTGTCATGAACGCTTACATAGAACTGCTCCGGATTAGAGAGCAACGTTTTAACCGTTCTGAATATTTGAAGCTTAACATGTATCCCACTCATTTTGTGGAATTAACGGTGAGAGAATTCACAGAATGGAGGCGAGGGGGCGGTAGGAGTAAGTGGAAACCAGGTCGAAACGTGTTAGGCATGATGAACGCAGACTATCAATGTCCCGCTGCTGATGCGAACCTTATCATGATACCCTGTCATCATGCAAACCACTGGTTCCTATTAGTTCTCCATCCAGCGTTCAGAACGGTTCACATATACGATAGCCTAAGGGAGGACGAGCCTGGACAGCTGCTGGCACAGATGTACAACGAGTACATCACTTTAGTGGTTAGTATTTATTTTTTGACCTTGGCCCATAGTATATTGTTCTTGTCTCATAGGCTTGATTCTCGTTTTTATTGTTGGATGCAGACTACTGTCCTCTCGCTAGCATGCGGACGGCCACAGGGTGACCCTTGGACGGTCGTGATGATAAAGGACCGACCAAAGCAATATAACGGTCACGATTGCGGGATTTACGTCCTCAAGTACATGGACTACGTTGCTCGCTCGGAAGTGCTCAAACACTCCTCGTGGACTAGGAAGGATGCCTTGACGTTTAGGTATAGGATAGCCTGGGAGCTGAAAAAGAATGAAGCTAGACGCATTCATTACCATTATCCTGACGTGCGTGGCTAGCTGCTGTGATGTTACAAAAAATTGTACCAAAAAGAAATGTACATAATTTTTCGCATGCTATGAATTTGGCGCTAAAATGTGCGCGAATATACCTTTCATATGACGGCATTCGAAAAAATTACGCGTCTCGCTTTTCGCCGAAATTCATAGAAATGGGCTAACTAGCGTGCATGAGGTGCAATGAGCGAAAAAAAAAGTGACAAAAAAAATTTCAACTTTTTTCGGAAGCTATCAAATGCGGCCTATAGTGTGCCCGAATAGGCCCTTCCTAGGAAAACTCAAAAATTAATGTGTCTCGTTTTTCGCCGAAAGTCTTACAAATGGGCTAACTAGCGTGCCTGAAGTGCAATGAGCGGAAAAAAAGTGACAAAAAAAATTACAACTTTTTCGGAAGCTATCAAATGGGGCCTAAAGTGTGCCCGAATAGGCCCTTCCTAGGAAAACTCAAAAATTAATGTGTCTCGTTTTTCGCCGAAAGTCTTACAAATGGGCTAACTAGCGTGCCTGAAGTGCAATGAGCGGAAAAAAGTGACAAAAAAATTACAACTTTTTTCGGAAGCTATCAAATGGGGCCTAAAGTGTGCCCGAATAGGCCCTTCTTAGGAAAACTCAAAAATTAATGTGTCTCGTTTTTCGCCGAAAGTCTTACAAATGGGCTAACTAGCGTGCCTGAAGTGCAATGAGCGGAAAAAAAGTGACAAAAAAAATTACAACTTTTTTCGGAAGCTATCAAATGGGGCCTAAAGTGTGCCCGAATAGGCCCTTCCTAGGAAAACTCAAAAATTAATGTGTCTCGTTTTTCGTCGAAAGTCTTACAAATGGGCTAACTAGCGTGCCTGAAGTGCAATGAGCGGAAAAAAAGTGACAAAAAAAATTATAACTTTTTTCGGAAGCTATCAATTGGGGCCTAAAGTGTGCCCGAATAGGCCCTTCCTAGGAAAACTCAAAAATTAATGTGTCTCGTTTTTCGCCGAAAGTCTTACAAATGGGCTAACTAGCGTGCCTGAAGTGCAATGAGCGGAAAAAAAGTGACAAAAAAAATTACAACTTTTTTCGGAAGCTATCAATTGGGGCCTAAAGTGTGCCCGAAAACGGAGTTACCAAAAATATCAATAATCCACAAATCAAATCACAAATTAAAGATTGCACAAACCAAATCACAAATTTAAACATTATAAAAGTTCAATTTATACAACTGAAACATTAACCCTAACACTCTTCCTCATCATCGTCCTCCTCGACCATACTGCCAGGTTCGATACCTAACACTTTATAATGGTTTCTCTTGTCATGATCAGTCATCTTATTACACAACGCACACTTTCGTAATTTTTTTTGACCCGTTGCTTCTTCAATCGGATTCTTCATGCGTATTGCTCGTTTTCGCCCTTTTGTTTGAGAAATAATTGGATCAAAAATGTCGTCCTCCTCACGTTGTAGGTCATTGCCGTCAATGACTGGCTGTTTGGCTCGATTGAATCTACCGCCTGGAGTTGGTCGAGTAGTCGGAGTGTCCACAGTTTCTGGTAATGCCATCCTAAACTGTGCATGCATAGCCTTATCCCGTGCGGCTGCTTCAACTTGATACCTGTACCCATCAAATGTCGACGCTGCATCCATTGATAAACCGTGCATGATGTTACAAAGGTGATTATATCGCAGCGACTCAGATTGCTCGAAATCAACTGAAACATTGGGCACGTAAGGAATGTGACCGTGGACTCTGTTGGCTTCCTTCGTCCACCGTTCCAAGATATACGGTGGAGGGATTTCACTAGCATTCTTGGCGCTCAAAACCCTCAACGCGTGTCGACAAAGTATACCTTTATGCTCAAACAGTTGACAGTTGCAATTAACCAACCCAGTGTCCTTACAAATTGCTACGGTAAAATGTCGTCTGGTCCTCGGAGCCGACGAAGAGCACGGATTGGCGAAGTTCGTCACATTTGTCAAAGCATAAACCTTGATGTCTCTGGTGGAATACTCGTGCAACTTTGTCATGCCATATTGATTCGACTTTAGTAGTTCCTCTTGAAACTGTCGAAACATTTCCTTGGTATAGACTTGAGCCGCATGAGCCTCTAAAGGTGAATAAAGTAGTATAGCTCTTTCTTTGCAAACTGTAGCCGCGTCGGCTTCTCTCTCACGGTACAATTGCCTGTCAACGGCTTTCTGCATCTCTAGTACGAACTCCGCTATACTTGAAGACTGGCCTACGTACCCATCAAAGAATGAATTCATAGCTTCGCTTCTCGAGGTCGTAGTCATTCCGGCTGCAAAAAAATTCTTGGTGTAGGCACCGACCCACTGTGTCTTGATCTCATACAACGATTGTAACCATTCGTGATTGTGCAAATAGTAAGTATCCATTAACGTGGCCCACCTCTCCTCGAACACGTCTACCGTCAACGATTTCTTCACACATGTATTAAAGTCAGTCTTGAATGACGGATGGTTTGCATATACATGGTGAAGCCGTTCGGGATATTTGTTGCTTATGTGCCATGTGCACAGGCCATGGTGAGTATCTGGAAGGACCTTAGCGATTGCATTTTTCATTGCCAGATCTTGGTCGGTGATGATGGTCTTTGGAGGAATATGATACATTGCTTGAAGCCACGTTTCAAATAACCACGTAAATGACTCCTCCGTCTCATCCCTAAGCAGGGCAAAGCCAAACGAGATTGACTGATAGTGGTGGTTCACCCCGGTGAACGGAGCAAAAGGCATAGAGTACTTATTGGTGCGGTATGTGGTGTCAAACGTCACAACATCCCCAAAATTTTGGTAAGCAGCTCTAGAACGGGGGTCCGCCCAAAATATAGTACTAATGCGGTTCTCATCATCCAGTTGGAGACTGTAAAAAAATCCAGAATTCTCACTCTGAAGGGACCTGAAGAGATCAAGTGTAGTTTGAGAATCACTCTTACCGAAAGACTCTCTCCTCTGAGCACGAAGTTCATTTCGAAGGTCTACTTCGTTGAAACTCAACTTGTCAATCCCCCCAGCCTGGCTTGAGAAAACCCCCATCATCTTAGAAGGTGGAATTTTAGCCTCGGCCATTGTAAAAATTAGTTGTCTGTGTGCCGCGCTTATTTCTCGGTGTTGATGAATTTGACCAATCTTACTGGGGGTCATCAACTGATGATTATGGCTCAACTCCACTCCTGTGACAACCCAATGGTTTTCATTTTTTCGGTGTACTGCATACACATGGGCCTTGCAGCCGGTACCCGGAAATGTGTCCCGTTTTCTTTGTCTTGTTGTCCCTTCGTCACTGATCCGAACGACCGGAGTTACATGCGGTGCTCCTCTATGACACTCAAATAGTCTTGCACCAATTTGATCTGTATTCGCCCGTTTTCTAGTCGTCTTAGTTCTAATACCGAAACCTATCGTTTTCGAATATGCTCTATAGTATGCTTCAACTTCGTCCAGTGCTTGAAAAACTTGACCAACGTAAGGTGGATCAGAACCTTCACAAAAATTATTTCCTCCAGTTGCATCCATATTTATACTGGAATCTAAAAAATAAAAATTATATCATTCTCAACAAGTCATAGATTTAAATAAAAGAAGAATAAAATTTATTTAAACCACCGTCTTTCGAGAAATTTGGTATAATGTAAAATTAGCAAAATAGCCCCCGATGAGCGACAAATTACCGAAATGCCTCCGGGGGTTCATTATCACCCTAACGCCCCAAATCAGCTTCAAAACAACCTTTCAGGTGCTTTGCTTACATTTCTGGACTAAGAAATCCTTTGAAAAACTTAACGCTGCAAATTTACGAAAATACCCCTATCGGGGATGCGAATTACCAAAATGCCCCCTGACAACAAGCTTCCTGAATTCACTCTTTAAAATAACTTTTCAGGTGTCTCACACCCTTTCCTGAACTAAAAGTTATTTTAAGCACAGATTTGTGTAACGTAAAATTAGCAAAATAGCCCCCGGGGGTTCATTGTCACCCTAACGCCCATCAAACCAGCTTCAAAACAACCTTTCAGGTGTTTTACTTACATTTCTGGACTGAAAAACTTTTTTTCGGGAAAATTACAAAAACACCCCTCGCGGGGGGGCAAATTACCAAAATGCCCCCTGGTTTCAGAAAATATCAAAATTGCTTTAAAACGCTATTTTAAGCTTCCTGAGTTCATTCTTGATTTAAAAAGTATTTTACGGATTTTTCGCCTAAAAATCCCGAACCGGTGTCCGGATCGAGCGCTTAAAAGCCCGTTCGGCCAAAAAATTAGCTAACGACTTCGGAATGGTCCGAATTCCTGGGGAATGGAACTTCCCAACACCCTAGGGTTCTCATAAAAGTTTCGCACGAAATTGTGCTGTCTTGATATTTTAAATTACACTGTAAAGTTACAAGGTTGCGCGTATCAGTTAACCCCTTTCTAGTCTTTGAAAAACTCTGAAATTTTAACCTGATACAGATCTTTTGAAAATAACTAGGGTCTCTGTTTTG
>JAVXUP010005282.1:0-10000 GCA_033070095.1 Escallonia herrerae | reverse complement strand
CCTTTCCCTCTTTTCCTTTCCTTTTTTCTTTTTCCTTTTTTGTCCTTCCTTTTTTCTTTTTGTCCTTTGTTTTCCTTTTTTTCTTTTCCCTTTTTGTCCTTCCTATTTTCTTTTTTGTCCTTCCTATTTTCTTTTTTTCTTTTTGTCCTTTCCCTGTTTTCTTTTCCTTCCTTTTTTGTCCTTATTTTTTGTTATCTTCCCCGAACCGCAACTTCTTATTGCGGTTCTCTGTCCTTCCTCTTTTTTTCTTCATGGCCCCACCCCTAGCCCCCCCCCCCCCCACCTCCACCCCCGGTTCCTTTTTTGTTTGTTTTATTTTACGTGTCCTTTTTTGTTTTTTTTATTTCTTTTCGTGTACTTTTTTTCTTCCTGGCCCCACCCCTTGGCCCCCCTCCACCCCCACCCCGGTTCCTTTTTTGTTTTAATTTGGTTGTCCTTTTTTTTATTTCTTTTCGTGTCCTTTTTTTTGTCTCCTTGTGCGTGGGTGGTTGCAGAGTTTCTTCGCAGCCTTTGACTCTGCCATCTTTTTTCTTTCTTCACAGCCTTTTACTTCGACTCTGCCATTTTTTTTTCTTTCTTCACAGCGTTTGACTAACTACTGCTCACTCATGGACATAATTTTTCTCTGTCTTCTTTCTTCTCTCTTCCTCAATTTTCTCTCTTTAAAATCCCTTCTCCCCGAACCCTTTCTTCCACTCTCTTCATTCTCCATATCCACCTGCATAATCTTCACAACAGTACCAAAAAAAAAATTTGCGCTAGAAGATCGGTGGCTAACCGCTAGATGATCGGTGGATTTTTCTTTAAATATATCAAGTTAAAACAAGTAAGTATTTTGAATTTTCTTATAATTCAATGTTAATTTCAAATTGTTCTTATCAATTGATTATTTAAATTGTCTTATAATTCAATGTTAATTTCAAATTGTTCTTACCAATTGATTGTTTAAACTGTGTTACGCTTAAATTGTTCTTACCATAGTCTAAAATTCGTGTTTAGGGTGTAAAAATTACGTTTTTACAAATCGGGGTATTACATTCGAAAGATTCCAAAATAGCGATTTTTTAGGACGTCAAAATTAGAATTTTTCCAGAATTTATAAAAAATATCTCGAGCTAGATTTAGCCAAAGTACAAAAAAGATACCCTAGTTATTTTTAAAAGATCTGTATCAGGTAAAAATTTCATATTTTTCCAAAGACTAGAAAAGAGTTAACTGATACGCGCAACTTTGTAACTTTACAGTGTAATTTAAAATATCAAGCTAGCGAGTTTTCACCCAAAACTTTTATGAGAACCCTAGGATGTTGGGAAGTTCCATTTCCCTGGAATTCAGGCCATTCCGAAACCGTTAGCTATTTTTTTGGCCGAACGGACTTTTAAGCGCTCGATTCGGACACCAGTTTGGGATTTTTGGCGAAACTTTTGTAAAATACTTTTTAGATCAAGAATGATTTCAGGAAACTTAAAATCTCATTTCAAAGCACTTTCGAGATTTTCTGAAGTCAGGGGCATTTTGGTAATTTGCCACCCCGAGAGGGGTATTTTGGTACTTTTCCCGATAAAGTTTTTCAACGGACTTTTTAATCCAGAAATGTAATTAAAACACCTGAAATGTTGTTTTGAAGCTGATTGTGGGGCGTAATTGTCGTTAAAGGTGAAAACTTAATTAGATAATTTTTCACGAATTTATAAAACATAGCTAGAGCTAGATTTTTTCAGAGAGCAAAAAAGAGACCCTAGTTATTTTTAACATAGCTGTATCAGGGAAAAATTTCAGATTTTTCCAAAGACTGAAAAGGAGTTATCTAATACGCGCAACCGTGTAACTTTGTAGTGTAATTTAAAATATCAAGCTAGCGCGATTTCGCGCAAAACTTTTATTAGAACCCTAGGATGTTGGGAAGTTCCATTTCCCAGGAATTTGGGCCATTCCGAAGCCGTTAGCTATTTTTTTGGCCGAACGGCCTTTTAAGCGCTCGATCCAGACACTGGTTCGGGATTTTTGAGCGAAACTTTTGTAAAATACTTTTTAGATCAAGAATGATTTCAGGAAGCTTAAAATCCCATTTTAAAGCACTTTCGAGATTTTCTGAAGCCAGGGAACATTTTGGTAATTTGCCACCCCGAGAGGGGTATTTTAGTAATTTTCCCGATAAAGTTTTTCAAATGACTTCTTAGTCTAGAAATGTAAGTAAAACACCTGAAAGGTTATTTTGAAGCTAATTTGGAGCGTTAGGGTGATAATGAACCCCCAGGGGCATTTCGGTAATTTATCGCTCATCAGGGGCTATTTTGGTAATTTTACGTTATATAAATTTTCTGAATGACTTTTAAATAATTTTTATTTTTCTTTTATTTAATTCTATGACTTGTTGAGAATGATATAATTTTTATTTTTTAGATTTCAGTATAAATATGGATGCAACTGGAGGAAATATTTTTTGTGAAGATTCTGATCCACCTTACTTGGGTCAAGTTTTTCAAAGACTGGACGAAGTTGAAGCATACTATAGAGCATATTCGAAAACGATAGGTTTCGGTATTAGAATTAAGACGACTAGAAAACGGGCGAATACAGATCAAATTTGTGGAAGACTATTTGAGTGTCATAGAGGAGCACCGCATGTACCCCCCGTTATTCGGATCAGTGACGAAGGGCCATCAAGACAAAGAAAACAGGACACATTTTCGGGTACCGGCTGCAAGGCCCATGTGTATGCAGTACACCAGAAAAATGAAAACCATTGGGTTGTGACGGGAGTGGAGTTGAGCCATAATCATCAGTTGATGACCCCTAGTAAGATTGGTCAAATTCATCAACACCGACAAATAAGCGCGGCACACAGACAACTGATATTTACAATGGCCGAGGCTAAAATTCCACCTTCTAGAATGATGGGGGTTCTCTCAAGCCAGGCTGGGGGGATTGACAAGTTGAGTTTCAACGAAGTTGACCTTCGAAATGAACTTCATGTTCAGAGGAGAGAGTCTTTCGGTAAGAGTGATTCTCAAGCTACACTTGATCTCTTCAGGAGTCTTCAGAGTGAGAATTCTGGCTTCTTTTACAGTCTCCAACTGGATGATGAGAACCGCATTAGTACTATATTTTGGGCGGATGCCCGTTCTAGAGCTGCTTACCAAAATTTTGGGGATGTTGTGACGTTTGACACCACATACCGCACAAATAAGTACTCTATGCCTTTTGCTCCGTTCACCGGGGTGAACCACCACTATCAGTCAATCTTGTTTGGCTTTGCCCTGCTTAGGGATGAGACGGAGGAGTCATTTACGTGGTTATTTGAAACGTGGCTTAAAGCAATGTATCATATTCCTCCAAAGACCATCATCACCGACCAAGATCTGGCAATGAAAAATGCAATCGCTAAGGTCCTTCCAGATACTCACCATGGCCTGTGCACATGGCACATAAGCAACAAATATCCTGAACGGCTTCACAATGTATATGCAAACCATCCGACATTCAAGACTGACTTTAATACATGTGTGAAGAAATCGTTGACGGTAGACGTGTTCGAGGAGAGGTGGGCAACGTTAATGGATGACTACTCTTTGCACAATCATGAATGGTTACAATCGTTGTATGAGATCAAGACACAGTGGGTCGGTGCCTACACCAAGAAGTTTTTTGCAGCCGGAATGACTACGACCTCGAGAAGCGAAAGTATGAATTCATTCTTTGATGGGTACGTAGGCCAGTCTTCAAGTATAATAGAGTTCGTACTAGAGATGCAGAAAGTCCTTGACAGGCAATTTTACCTTGAGAGAGAAGCCGACGCGGCTACTCTCTACAAAGAAAGAGCCATATTAGTTTTTCACCTTTGGAGGCTCATGCGGCTCAAGTCTATACCAAGGAAATGTTTAGACAGTTTCAAGAGGAACTACTAAAGTCGAATCAATATAGCATGACAAAGTTGCACGAGTATTCCACCAGGGACCTCAAGGTTTATGCTTTGACAAATGTGACGAATTTCGCCAATCCGTGCTCTTCGTCCGCTCCGAGGAAAAGAAGACATTTTACCGTAGCAGTTTGTATGGACACCGGGTTTGTTAATTGCAACTGTCAACTGTTTGAGCATAAAGGTATACTTTGTCGACACGCGTTGAGGGTTTTTAGCGCCAAGAATGCTAGTGAAATCCCTCCAGAGTATATCTTGGAACGGTGGACGAAGGAAGCCAATAGAGTCCACGGTCACATTCCTTACGTGCCCAATGTTTCAGTTGATTTCGAGCAATCTGAGACGCTGCGATATAATCACCTTTGTAACATCATGCACGGTTTATCAATGGATGCAGCGTCAACATTTGATGGGTACAGGTATCAAGTTGAAGCAGCCGCACGGGATAAGGCTAAGCATGCACAGTTTAGGATGGCATTACCAGAAAGACGGGACCCTCGGACGACTCCATCCGGTAGATTCAATCGAGCTTCACAGCCAGTCATTGACGGCACTAGCCTGCAAGGTGAGGAGGACAACATTTTTGATCCAATTATTTCTCAAACAAAAGGGCGAAAACGAGCAATACGCATGAAGAATCCGATTGAAGAAGCAACGGGTCAAAAAAATTTGCGAAAGTGTGCGTTGTGTAATAAGATGACTGATCATGACAAGAGAAACCATTATAAAGTGCTAGGTATCGAACCTGGCAGTATGGTCGAGGAGGACGATGATGAGGAAGAGTGTTAGGGTTAATGTTTCAGTTGTATAAATTGAACTTTTATAATGTTTATATTTGTGATTTGGTTTGTGAAACCTTTAATTTGTGATTTGGCTTGTGGATTATTGATATTTTTGGAATAGCGTATTCGGGCACACTTTAGTGCCCAATGCTTAGCTTGCGCAAAATGTTGTAATTTTTTTTGTCACTTTTTTTTGGCTCGTTGCACCTCAGGCACGCTAGTTAGCCCATTTCTATGAATTTTGGTGAAAAACGAGACAAATTATTTTTTGGATTTTCCTACGACGCCCCTATTCGCGCACACTTTAGCGCCCAATTCTTAGCTTGCGAAAAAAGTTGTAATTTATTTTGTCACTTTTTTTCGCTCATTGCACCTCAGGCACGCTAGTTAGCCCATTTCTATGAATTTCGGAGAAAAACGAGACAAATTATTTTTTGGATTTTCCTACGACGCCCCTATTCGGGCACACTTTAGCACCCAATTCTTAGCTTGCGAAAAAAGATGTAATTTGTTTTGTCACTTTTTTTCGCTCAATGCACCTCAGGCACGCTAGTTAGCCCATTTCTATGAATTTCGGCGAAAAACGAGATAAATTATTTTTTGAATTTTCCTACGACGCCCCTATTCGCGCACACTTTAACGCCCAATTCATAGCTTGCGAAAAAAGATGTAATTTGTTTTGTCACTTTTTTTTTCGCTCATTACACCTCAGGCACGCTAGTTAGCCCATTTCTATAAATTTCGGCGAAAAACGAGACAAATTATTTTTTGAATTTTCCTACGACGCCCCTATTCGTGCACACTTTAGCGCTCAATTCTTAGCTTGCGAAAAAAGTTGTAATTTGTTTTGTCACTTTTTTTTTGCTCATTGCACCTCAGGCACGCTAGTTAGCCCATTTCTATGAATTTCGGCGAAAAACGAGACAAATTATTTTTGGATTTTCCTACGACGCCCCTATTCGCGTACACCTTAGCGCCTAATTCTTAGCTTGCGAAAAAAGATGTAATTTGTTTTGTCACTTTTTTTTTGCTCATTGCACCTCAGGCACGCTAGTTAGCCCATTTATATGAATTTCGGCGAAAAACGAGACAAATTATTTTTTGGATTTTCCTACGACGCCCCTATTCGCGCACACTTTAGCGCCCAATTCTTAGCTTGCGAAAAAAGTTGTAATTTGTTTTGTCACTTTTTTTTTCGCTCATTGCACCTTAGGCACGCTAGTTAGCCCATTTCTATGAATTTCGGCGAAATACGAGACAAATTATTTTTTGAATTTTCCTACGACGCCCCTATTCGCGCACACTTTAGCGCCCAATTCTTATCTTGCGAAAAAAGTTGTAATTTGTTTTGTC
The DNA here is from genome assembly GCA_033070095.1 of Escallonia herrerae. Classification (NCBI taxonomy): domain Eukaryota; kingdom Viridiplantae; phylum Streptophyta; class Magnoliopsida; order Escalloniales; family Escalloniaceae; genus Escallonia; species Escallonia herrerae. Next base: position 3,946 of record JAVXUP010005282.1, on the reverse strand, counting down.
ACTTTTTTTCGCTCATTGCACCTCATGCATGCTAGTTAGCCCATTTCTATGAATTTCGGCAAAAACGAGACAAATTATTTTTTGAATTTTCCTACGATGCCCCTATTCGCGCACACTTTAGCGCGCCAATTCTTAGCTTGCGAAAAAAGTTGTAATTTGTTTTGTCACTTTTTTTCGCTCATTACACCTTAGGCACGCTAGTTAGCCCATTGTCCAAAATCATTCTAAAGTAATAATAAGGCTAATTCAATTTGAAACCTTAATATCCAAAATCCAATAATACTAATAATAATCCATACGAACATCAACTACATCTCAGGGGAATGGTAAGGAAGGCGTCTAGCTACACCCTTTTTCTGCTCCCAGGCTATCCGATATCTAAACGTCATTGCATCCTTTCGAGACCACGACGTATTTTCGAGCACATCCGAGCGAGCTATGTAGTCCATGTACTTGAGAACGTAAATCCCGCAATCATGACTGTTATATTGCTTTGGTCGGTTTTGTATCATCATGACTGTTCAAGGCTCTATCATTGTTTTGCTCGTGATGGCTTCCCCCGTAACATGTCGGCACGCTAGTGGAATGATGGTAGTCTGCATCGAACAGTAAGAAAAGTTATCAAGCCTACTTAACAAGAAGAATAGACTATGAGCGAAGCTCAAGAAATATAAACTAACCACCGCATTGATGTACGTGGAGTACATCTCCGCCAGCTGCCCACCAGGTCCGTCTTCCCTTAGGCTATCGTATATGTGGACCGTTTTGTTCGCTGGATGGAGAACTAATAGGAAGAAGTGGCACCCGTGAAGACAAGGTATCATGATTAGGTTTGCCTCAGATGCATGACATTGATCGCTCGAGTTCAATAAGGCAAGCACGTTTGCAGATGGTCGCCATGCACCCTTGCTTGTCCCTCGCATCCTCCTCCATGCTGTGAAGTCATTCATGCTATTCACCAAGAGGAGGGCTAGAAAAGAGGGATACATGTTTGGGAGGGGTTATTACTTAGCTCTCTAACACGGAGCAGATCTATGTAAGCGTCCATGACCCAGTTCGAAATATCTGTGTCCGGCGCCAACAGTCTCATATCAAAGTGAGCTACGATTCCTGCAACAGGAAAGTCAGTTGAATCGACGGGCTCATGCCCGAAGTAGTTCCGGTCGATCCACTCCCGTTTTGCCGGACTTAATGGCTTCGTCGGTTGTCCTTTATCCGACCGGATGCTTGGGCGCGACGCCTGGAATCCTACTTGACTCTGGAACTGAGAGTAGTAAGCGTAAGTAGGCAAGCGACTAGACGGCTCCCACACCTGACTCTGGGGTTGAGAGTCGTACGCGTCAGGAGGCAAGCGACTAGACGGCTCCCCTCGGTAACCCCGGTACGCAACCCCAAAGTTGTGAAGATCAGTCTTGTACCTCTCAATGGAGCTCTTGAGACTGTCAGGAGCATGCGCAACGTACCAGTCAAATTGCTCAAGCTGCTTGAACACCTCAGTGCCCTGGTCAACCTAAAAAACATGCATAGAAAAATCATCGTCATCATTTCAGGCATGGTCGATAAGGTGCGCAAATAAATATTGAAACAACACTAGGGTGACTTACAATGTTCAATGCCCAGAACTGGTCATAGAACTCACGTGGCGCATACGATGTCTTCGTCGGCTGGGAAGGGCGATTCACCCTCGTGCGCGTCACCTTGAGAAACCATTGCAGGTACTCCTCAAGACTGGTGCCGTCGTGCTTGAGCGATACAAGGCTATCATACGTTTCTTGCCAAGTATTCCACTGTTGCACCTCGTCGCTCAACAAATTCAAGGCATCAGGCACCTCGAAGTTCGGCCCTCGACCACTCCTGTATGGCCGCATGTCTACAGCGGGTTTTGGTATCCCTTGTAGACAGCCAGCTTGCTTCATAGCTCGATCGGGCATCTGAAACTCACATACTTCGAAGTGAATAAGCGGCACCCGAACCAAACCTGCCAGCACGTACGACACCGGAAGTTGCCAACACCACTCATCCAACCGATGCATCACCTTGCCATATGGCTGCCACGTCACCTGGGATGCATCCAGTATATCTAGTTCCCCCCGATAGAACTTTAGATGGTGGTGAGGGTCTACCCGTCTCTTCCGGTTGGTCGTAGGCCCCCAGGCCCACACCCTAGGCCACGTCTCATCGGAATATTCCCGCGGTTGTGGACGACCCGTGGGTAGCCTCTCGTAAGACCAAACCTGTGAATGCAAACATTATATGGAATTAGTAATTAATCACGAATATATTGACACATCAAACCAAGAAAATAAATGCTCATACCTGTAATAGAGTCAGGCAGGCGGCAATGGACTTGGCACCGTTCTCGTAGCCTTATGCAGTGCTCGATATAGGTGCGCAAGGACAGCTGAACCCCACGAATACGAGTATACCTCCTCAAGATCCTCCAAGAACACCATATACTTCGGATGCACCGTGTTTTTCGAATGCGTCGGAAGTAATATAGCTCCAATAATATACAGAAGGAATGCCTTCGTATACGTCACGAAATCATGAGGAGTGTATTCATCCGGTAGCACGCCGTACTGCTCTCTCAGCCATTTAAGTTTGATGCCGTTTGTTGTAAGAGCTTCCCTTGGAATTCCCGAAAATACTGCCTAGCCATATTCGCTATGGATGCAGACGTTTTGCTCAAAGTAATGGGTCTGCCGTGACATGGGATTCCAAGTATAAATCCGACGTCCTCTAATGTAATAGTCATTTCACCAAACCGGAAGTGAAATGAGTTCGTCTCGCTCCTCCATCGTTCAACTAGAGCGGATATAAGGCAATCGTCGTGTCGAGACCAAATCCCGCAATCGGTGAACATAGATAAATTTTGACGGTGTAATAGTTGTATTTGTTCCTCGTTTAGTACCCACTCTTCGAGGTGACTTGTGCTTTGAATTGTTTCCAAAACACCCCTATCGACACCGTCAAATACGTGCCTCGCGACGTGGTCATCGTCATCGTATAGGATTGATGTATCATGAGGTCCGGGGTGAAATTCATACCTCTAAGAACAAAATATAATCGTAAACCAACTTAGCGTCCATAATATTTACATTCCAAAACTATAACTGGATCTTTAACCTAGCTTACCAACGCATTAGCAATAGTCATTATCTCATTTTCAATGTATTAAAACAATTCCTCACTTCCCACCACTCCGAACGCTTAATTACGCTACTTCCCTAAAATTTAGAGCCAACGTGGCAATTTACCAATATACCCCCCGATGGCCGCTACACCACCAACACCACAAAATCGCTTTAAAACCACTTTTTAAATGTATTACGTCAATTATATACCAAATATTTCCTCAGGGTATTTTCAGGGGGAAAGTTACCAAAACACCCCCAACTTATGCAAAATACCCCTGACATCCATCGCCCCAACAAACATCTCAGAAGAACTGGAAAAAATAACTTTCCGGGTGTCTTACACCCTTTCTCCGACTAAAAGTTAGTCGAAAAATTTTACAATGTTAAATTACCAAAATATCCCCGCGAGCGACAAATTACCAAAATGCCCCTGGGATTCATTATCACCCTAACGCCCCAAATCAGCTTCAAAAAAACATTTCAGGTGTTTTAATTACATTTCTGGACTAAAAAGTCCGTTGAAAAACTTTACCGGAAAATTACCAAAATACCCCTCTCAGGGTGGCAAATTACCAAAATGCCCCTGGCATCAGAAAATATCAAAAGTGCTTTAAAATGCTACTTGAGCTTCCTGAATTCATTCTTGATCTAAAAAGTATTTTACGGAAGTTTCGCCAAAAATCCCGAACCGGTGTCCGGATCAAGCGCTTAAAAGCCCGTTCGGCCAAAAAAATAGGTAACGGCTTCGGAATGGCCCGAATTCCTGGGAATTGGAACTTCCCAACATCCTAGGGTTCTCATAAAAGTTT
>JAVXUP010005281.1:0-20743 GCA_033070095.1 Escallonia herrerae | reverse complement strand
TCTCGGGCTTGGCTCCTTTTTTAACAGAGTACAAGCTGAGCTCAAGCTTGTAAGTTCATGTTCATGTTCAAAATGCAATTTAAAGCCCTTATTCAGGATATTCTAGAAAATCACTTACCATTTACCAGAGGGTGAACATGGAAGGCAATATGTTTTGAAAATCTAGAACGATCTTAATGATGGCTATCTCCTCATCAAGCATCAATGCAAAAATAAAACATAAAATAAAAAAGGCAAGGGCATGAAACCCTGAGGGCATGCAGGGGAACCTTCCCGTTTAGGTTTTCGCTTGCTGAAGATGATCATCTGGTCTAGTTGTCCATGAGACGGTTGTATTGGAGATGGATTTAGGATTGATGATCAGGAGGACATTGACACAATGGTTGTGGAAGGGTCATCAAGCTAAGAAGCTCCTCCAATGGTGAACGTGTAGCAGAATGGGTGCAGCTTGATGTGATATATATGTTCACGATGCGATGTAAACTGAGGACAAGATTGTTTGAGTTAGAGCTTTAATGGCGACTACTCAGATTGAATCAATTGGTTTATGCATGTCTGTAGAGGTGGAGGTGGTAATGGGTTTTGTTGGTAAATTTGGTGGTGTTGGCCCTCTCGCTTGACATCCACTTGACCGTTGTTATGGAAGAATATATGAGAATCTAACAGAAGGGTTCGTTGCTCATGAATTTTAGAGAAAAGGCCAGGTAAACAATAGGGTGATTTGGCATAATAAGACTTTTTGTCACACTTCTTTTCAAGTATAAAATCCTAGTCATCAATATAAGAAGCAAAACATTGGATTGAATATAAAGTTAATTCAATGATGGCTCAATGTGGTGATCCATTTTCTTCACGACCCACCAGAGAAACTCGAGCTCTAGACACTGCTCCAGATATTTTGGACACATTATCCCACCACCACTGCACTTCTTCTTCCTCCTGCACCTTGGATGTGACACACATGATTTCTGTAAATAATGAGTAAAATTTATGTGTTAATTTAATCTTAGATTCTTAAGATATCTAGCTGCTTGCCAATTTTGATTTTAGAGGTGAAAAGTATGTTTTCTGATAATTTGACAAGGATAATTTGAGTAAAGTAGCTAGCACCTGGCAGAACAAGTAAGGAGATCTACGTGTGAAGATGCCAATGATGCTGTATAATATTGATGAAATGCGCATGTGAGATAGTGTACAACTTATAAATAGCAGAATGTTCTGTTGTTCTTTACGTGACAGTTAACAAAGCTAATTGTTTATTTGCAGCGCAACTATTGTTGCTTCTTCCTCTTTGTTTCTTCTTCAGCGGTTCTCTGCATCTTTGTCTTTTCAATATCAGCTTTGGATATTAAGTTTCTTGCAAATGATTATGGCTCTGTCTGGAAGGCCATAAAAGAATCTCCTGCATCAGTGGTGCTGATGGCTTATTGTTTTGTGTTGCTGTGGTTTGTGGGTGGTCTCACTGGCTTCCATTTATATCTCATAGGCACAAATCAGGTCAGTTTCTTTTTCTGTTATCGCAAATTCTTCATTGCAGTATAAGGTAATGTATTGGTTTTGTTACTTGCAAACTAACACTTGTCATTCTTAAGAGAAACATACAAATTGAACCCATCTCCGAGATCATTGATCTGTCACTGTGCGTTGATATTTCTACCAGTTTTAAAGAATGACATAAATACTGTACTGTACCTGCTGTTTTGTTGATTTGACTACGAACGAGCCAAGCTCACCTTTCATCTCGCTCGTGTTGTTTGTTTATTAGGCTTAAAATTGTAGTTTGTCTTTCATTTATAGACAAACAAGCTCGAGCGCACTTGATGCTTTTGAGACCCTCACATTTTATATTTAGACTTGCATATGCAGTACACGACTTGGCACAGTTACTCAGACTGGCAGAGTGAATGAACGAATTACTTGCTTGTTCCACCACTTCAAGAGCTGGTCCTGGACTTGGAGAATAAAAATAAGGGCTAATCCCAAAAATTGGTCCAAAGTATACACCAAAGGCTTGAGTACCTCAAGTTTCAAATATACCAAATTGATACCTCAGAGTATTTTAAACCCAAAGTAGTCAGGAAGTGGACGGATCCCTAATTCTGTTGGCATCCGTGAGGTCACATGCAAAAAGGGTGATCTTTGAGGCTAAATTACAGTTATTTTATGTCGTGTTTTTTCAATTTTTGTTTGCTATCCTCTCTCTCTCTCTCTATCAGCCACCACTATCATTCTTGTACACCAAGACCACCGCTCACTTTGGGATACGTACAAACACCACTTGGACCCACAAAGCACCAACACCTCCACCATTAGCACCTCTAATCACAACCAACACCATGAAAATAATTACCCTGCCACCCAAATCATTGCCTCATTCAAATCCAAAAGCGAGAATCTAAAACTTAATGAAAATCAAAAGTGAATCACAAATACAAACCCAAAACCGGTAGGCAAATTGAACCATTGCTTCAATCAAAATTAATCTGGTCCTTTAACAACCTAATTCAAAAAATTCAAAACTTCTGTCTGGCCATCACCATCCTTGCTACCACCACTGCATGTTGCGGTCATTCCTCTAGACCTTCATCGCCACCGGCCCAGCACGGCAGTTTTATAATGCCAAAAAAGTCATAGTTCTTCTTACACATGTTTTATGTAACCATGCAGTTAGAGAAGCAAAATATAATGGAGTAACAAAGTGAGCATTTTTCTCTTTGGAGTGGGGGAGTTGATCGACTCTTTCATGTCCAAAATTCGATAGCGTCATTGCCGATCTTGTCCCTTTTGGGTTGGTTCGGCGTTTGTTGTCCATGGGTTTTGGTTTGATTCCAGCCGTTTTTCTTGGATTAGTAATCAAGTGGTTTTGTAGTCTTTTCAGTAGCATGTGGGTGGTTGAGATGGAATGTATGATGCATCACATATAGTGCTGCCTTGGCGAGTCAAGTAAAAGTGACCTGTTTTCAATTGTAAATTGTAAAAATTTCTATATGTGCCATAAGGTGTAAAATTCAGGGTAATAGTAATTTATTTAGAGTGCATCATATACGGATACCCTTTTCTGATTGTATTATGCGGAATGTCTATCTTACCCTTAAAGAAGTTACGTTTTTTGCATTTGACCTCACGGCTATGGCTCCATCCACTGTGGGACTGCTTTGGGTTGAAAAATAGTTTGAGGTACTGATTTGGTACGTTTGAACTTGAGGTAGTTAAGCCTGATTGGATGTATATTCTAGGGAACAATTTGAGGATTAGCTCTAAAAATAAATGCAATAGAAGTTTGAGCAAACTCCATATACGACTTTACTTTTGCAAAAAGTAAAGTTGAACAAAAGCAATTGAACAGATTTTACCAAAGGCCTATAGCAAATTGCAATCTTTGAAGCTTGTTGGACATATTGCCCTTCTTGGCTAAAACATACGGTTGTCTTCCTACTATGCTTCTCTATTCAGCCAAATCCACCTGCCTTCGGCCCTTCCCACTACCTCTCTGTAGATACCAATTATGGTAAGTCAATTTGACTTTTTGATTTCCTTAGGTTCTCCAGTGTGGCATACGAACAAAAGATGAACTAACTACAGAGTCGCACTCCTATAGTCCCAATTGATGGTGATTATAAGGTAGTGGAATATGCTGAGTGATTTGCAGGGCTTAGAATTTATAAAAGATATGGCAATAGGGTATGCAGATCGGTTGATATCATGGGTTTTAACTTTTTTCTCATCATTCAAACTTTCATTCAGTAGTACTAGTTGCCGAAAGTGATGTTGCTAGTTGCCAAACATGCTGGGAACAAGCAACAGTGGATCGGTGATGATTGTCAGTGGTGGGTCTGGCGATGCCTGCCCTTAACAGCTGCCTTTCGTGGAGAGAGGAGGTGGGTGTAAAACCTGAGTGCAAACATCAGATCTTATATGTGACTTCAACATGCCACGGTGAGAAAGGGAGTTTTCGGTCTCTGAGGTCTTGCTGCCCTCAAACTGCCGTGGCAGTTTGGCCAGGGAGAGAAACAGAGAGAGAAGATGAAACTTTGACCAGAAGGGCTTTGTGTTTTGATGTTTAATTGCTTTGGCAAAAACTCCTATCGCTTTCGCCACAGAGGCTGTCTATATGATTAAAGCTCATAAAAATAGCGTAACTAAATGGCTTAAAACTACTATAGAGAGTTGTTTATAAATGGGTGTGGCTACTTTTGCACACGGTAATTACTAACACTGCATCCTTTGAGACAATTGCCACGATATTTGCTACTCCCTCCGTCCCAATTTAATTGCTCCATTTTGATTCTGCCGCAGATTAAGGAATGTGGTCTTAGTTTTGATATTTTGAGTATTACCCTTAGCTGCCATTCTTTTTTGTTCGATTATAGTGTATCTTTTCCAGGTATGGGACCCAAGATCCTTATCTCTCTCTTTCTGGTTTGCTCCCCTTTTCTCCGCCATGCTTAGCACCTCTTCAATAATTGAAGTTCAGTCTCACATATTCTATCATCAATGGATAAGAAAAGATTTGCCTTTCTTAACCCCTATCTTTTTTTCACTACAGATTCTCCACAAGAATAAACCGTCAATTCCACTAATATCGTATTAAAACACACCAAGATCAATCTGAAAAATAATTGTACAATGAATTATGGTATGCTCCAAAAGGGTGGTGGCCACGGTGGTTGAACCTGCAATCAACCTCTGAAGTGGTTGTTGAAAAAATTGTGAATCTTTATGAAAAAATTGGGGGGTTTTTCCCCCTTTTTGCTTAATCTCCATCATAACCTTTTGGTGGTTAAACGATGACGCGGGCAATGGTGGTTGAATGTAGGCGGCAACAGTGGTTGAAGGGTGCCGACGGTGGTTTTGGTGGTGTCTTCGGTAAGATTTGCAGAATATCCCAACACTTAATGGTCATCCATCTCACGCCTAGGCATCACCTAGGCGTGCGTCTCCAGAGCCATGCATTGGCCTAGTTGTACGCCTCCACAGCCAGGCAATCGCCTAGTCGCATGCCTCAACAACTATGCAATGCCTTGTCATGCGGCGGACAGCCTTCTTCTGCGGTCGTTGCAATGCCATCATAGACAGACCATCGTCCCAACCACCATATTTCCGGGAACAATCACCATCAGCACCCTCTCAACCACCCGCCAATCTTCATTCGAAAAACACATCTGTACGTTATTTTGAAATCCTTTAAAATCAAGAATGATAAATCAAATCTCTGGTTTAATGATAATTCTCCAAATCTAGATTGTTGCCATGACCAAGTTGGTGTTGGTGGTCGGAGGGCGGTGGCGATGGTGGTCAAAGGGTGGTGGTGACGGTGTTCGAAGGGAGACGACGGTCAGCAAGGTGGTGATCAGTCGATGATGGTAAAGATAATTAATTTTGGTGGGACGGAGGGAATATCTTTACTCTTTTTTTCTTCTCCTCTGCTGCCCTTCTCACTTGCTGAACAGTACACCACGGATCTGAAGTATTACAAGTACCATCTGAAATTACATGACAACATCTTCAGTAACAAAATGCTGAAGAGGTCAAGTTCTCTTGCAGATGAAGCTTATGGTGATAATTATGATTCTGCATTCCCTCTTAGGGGAATGCTATTTTCACTCTCTTTTTGTCACTACAAATTGTACTTTAGTGGCAATATTGACTTTTTAGCAGCCAACAAGGGGGTGGGAAATAGACTCTCCTCATATTTAACTAATCTACTCAGTTAAATATAGCGAAAAGCGATTGCCTGTTGTATATTACTTCATAGAAGCCCAAAAAACATGTAAAACAACTTATGGTATAACATAGTTGTATCAAAAGACTCCGACGAAAGTACATTGGGCCGTGCTTGAATACAATTGCGCTATTTAATATGCTCCAGCTACTGAAATTCATGCAAAATGTCTTGCCTTATTAGTTTGCTTTGTAACCTTCATTCATACATTATTCTTCTGTATCCTGGCATAGATTCTTCTGACTATCTAATGATTTCTTCAGACAACGTATGAGAATTTTCGCTATAGGGTGGACAGCAGGCTCAGAATCTATGACAGGGGCTGCTTGACGAATTTCAATGATGTGTTTTGCGTAAAGGCGGAACCTTCAAGAAACAATTTCCGGGCCTATGTACATGAAGAGGCATCAAAGCCTCCTAAAATCTCCCTGCAGGAAACAGAAGCTGATGAGTATGGTGAGGATAGACGGGTAAAAGTGGAAGATGATCTAGATATAGGTGATGATCTTCTGAAGATATCCCAGCGCCACGAATTTGAAGAAGGGGGTGATATCCGAAACAGAGGCAGCTACAGGGTTGCTACATAACTCTCCCTAGGTTGTGGAACTGAAAGTTACTACCTCATACCACGCTTTGTACCCTGGGTAGAAGATAAGAAAGAGAGGGGTCAGGACAGAAAATTCTTGCCATGAAGTTCTGTACTGCTGTCTGACAGTTATTGACACCAAAGGATAAACAGCAGGGAGGTGATTTCAATGATATTGTTAGTGAGTCGAGGCATGCGAGTGTGTTTGGCTAGACAGTTTGTTTTGGGCAGCTTCCATGTATGCAATCATGTCTTACTTTCTGTGAGTTTCAGCTGCACAGATCCAGTAATACCCTTGAAGGATGGGTATGCTAAGTTCTTCTAAACAATCTAGTTAAGGGTTGGGAACAGGTGACGTAGAAGAATGTTAATTTATATTTTGTAGGTGATGATTCTTTAGTGGAATGTTATATTTATACTTTTTAGGCGAGGAGCAACCATTCCTTTCGTTTCCTTGTCTTCTTTCCAACTCTTTCCACGAATGTACAAGTTAACGTTGGAAGCGCCATAATTTTGTCTGCTTTGTGCTTTTTGGGTTAATTACGTTAGACACCATCGAGATCTCCTCTGAATTCTGATCACACTGTTCTGTCTTCTTCTTCGTTTTGAGTTAATTAACTGGACACCATCCAGATCTTCTTCTCAGATTGCACTCAACTGTATGTGGTTTGAAATATTACACTAAAACATTTTGTCAAGAGGCTTGTGGTGACAGATTTTGCAAAATGGTGATGCTCTAAACCTATGACTAAGTACATATTGTTTGTATTGCTGGACAAAATCACTATCGATTGTGCGCCTGTGACATACCTTTAATAAGTGTGGGATCTTTTTGCCTCTTGAGCATGAAGGCTTCGCTAAAAATGAAAACTATTAAGATAAAATACTGAATAGATTTAAAACTGATGCGTCCACTGAAATGATGAAGACAATCCTTATAGTACAACGAACACAAGTATGACAACTTACGGGATTTTCTATTGATACAAGATAGATCATTTAAGAAACTTAAGAAATTGGCTAGAACGTTACAGACTACTTTCCTAAGTCTAGTTTTGTTTGTGAATTGATGACCCCTCTCTTCGTCATTCTTCTCTTCTTTTATACTTGCTCGTTCATCTTTTGTAACCGTTTATCCTTATCTTTATTGACAATAACTTCTTAGACTCCATGATCGATCATTTCTGACCGCAGTCTCTTCAGTAATGCTGATAACTGTCCATTCCAGAAACCGTCTATCAACCACTGCTACCTATTTTCCTGCCTTGTCTTCACGTTAGCCATTATAGCCGACTTTGTTGCACCTGTTAGTGGTTTTTCTCCTTTTTGCACGACTCATTCAAATTTTTGCTTCCGCGTGTTTTCTCCCATTCATTTATCTTTTTCATTCCACTAGCGCTAACTGATATTTCATCATTAACAGTAACAGACGTGCCTATGTTCACTTCCCACATTAAGGCACTTTTCACGGTTCTCATCATGCTACGTATGCATTAACTGCCAGGAAAATGCTTGTGTTGTCAACATTGCCCCCTTAACTCGTACGACGTGTACAGTCGTGTGCGTTAATTACTGTTTTGGCTCAACTTCTAGTGTTCCAGCTTTCAACCATTTCAATGTAGTTGAGTCCAAATTAAACTCTGGTGTTTGTTTGTTTTTAAGCCGTTTTACCAACATAACCTCATATTTTCTGCTCACAACAAACCCTAAAACCTCTACTTACTCTTTCCCTATACTCTTCAAGAATCATGGTGAAGAAAAGAGTTATCCCAAGAGGAGATGAGGGTGACGGAGTGGACTGTTCTTCTAACCCTCGATGGGGCATTGGCACCCTTATGGCTTATGTTGATCCCATCGATACTCCTGTTCTGATCCCATACAAGAAACACCCAAAACCTATCAGCCCCCATATTTTGGGTCCTTTTTTTAGGGTTAGGCCTCGACCTTTGAAAGGGTATCCAATTGATGATTCAGAGAAACTGTTACTCAGCTCGCCCTTTTTGAATTGGAAAGGCTGGCATGAATCTGGTTTGCCGATTAGATCTTGGCCAACCCTTATTCATGCTGATTAGGGTTCGTGGGTTGACCGTTTGTCGAATTCTTTTGCTGATCAATGGAGGCAGCAAGGTATCTATAAATTAATTCATACGTTAAAAACCTCATAAGGTATATCTATGGCTTCTATCCTCATCTTTTTGTTTCTGGTCTATTACTACCAATACCTTTATGTTGAGGACTAAGATGATGGCCCCTACCATTTTTTACGTATGTGCCCTAACGGCCTTTTGCCGATTGGTAATCATGCCAATGCTTTGACCAACCACAATCCTACTGGTTTATTTCTTGATCTTTCTTCCTCAAAGTATTCTAAAACTTTCGATAGATATTTCATCAAATCGCGTTCTAAGTACACTGATACTTCGCTTGATTTGAAGGAACTAGCTATTTTTCTTTGGCTGTGGCTATCTTGTCATGTCTTTTGTGTATCGAGTCTTTCTCTAACCAAAGAACATAAGAATTTGGCTATTAGCTTAGCTCACGGTAGGGAGTATGCGCTTGTCGCCGTTGTTGTTGGGTAGTTTGTACAGAGCAACGGCTACCATGGTATATAAAAAAATACATTGGAGCATTGGCGGCCCTTTTTGGTAGGTCCAATTATGGTTTACAAGCTTATTTTCAAGAGTTTGCTCCTTTTATTCCTATTCAGCCCGATACTTCTTTCCTGACTTATGGATATCGCCTTTCTCTGGGTAAAATAAAGATTCATTCCTTCATATCTTGTTTCTGCTTCTTCTTTGATTTCACCCACCTCAAGCGTTCACATCCATTCCTTTCTAGAGACTTTGGACCCTCTTGGTTTAGAACCTTTCCTACCCATATAGATGAAGGGATATCCATGGAGTCTCAAGATATTTTCCGTAGGGTATGGGCTAGTTTTCTTTGTGGACGCTTTCTACATATGGGCAGTCAAGTCACGAGCTCGCCATCTGAAATTCGTGGTTACGATTGATATATCCATTCCCAGTTTGGCCAATAATTTGGATTAGTTCAGGGAATTCCAGCCCCTTTCTTTATCAATAATGGTTTTTTGGAGGCCAAAGAAAGAATGAAAAGAATAACTCAAAACCATATTAAGGCGATAGATAGAGCTGTAGACCGATTGATGGACAGCTTTACTATGTCCAATTTTGTCATTCATACTATTGGATCACTTTGTCCTTTTGACTCGTGGTACCAAGATTGTGTTTCTAAATTGTACAATGGCATAAAGTATGTTGACTGCATGGTTCGTCTTGCTCCAGACGGCCCACATTGACTAGAAACTTTACTCCAGTTTTAAATACCATTTCTAATTATTAGTATCAATTTGCTTATTGTACTTTGGTTCTATTGATATAAGGGGGAAGCAGTAGTCCTACCACTTCACAAAAGAAAACTCAATCTCCTTCTGAAGAGACTTCTCGACAAGTGCGGGGTAAGAAAGGAAAAGAACCTGCTATTGAGTCTTCATCCGAGGAATCTGACACCGTTGGAGTGATAGATCAATCTTCTGAAGATTTATCAGTAGACGAAGAGATTGAAGAAACTGAAAAAAAGGAAGAAGACGATGTATCTCTCATTCAAAGGAGAAAAGAAATTTGGGAGGACAGAAAGCGGACAAAGTCAATCTCTGAAGATCCTGTCTCGAATCCTCCATTAACCGACGATGGGGACAGTGACCCGTCCAGGCAGGTCGCGGCAGGTGGCGTTGTGGTGTAGCGGGTCTCGGGCTTTTGCTTGGGCAGGCATCAGGAGGCCGGGGTGCCCGTTGGCACAGATTCTAGACAAACGGGGGGAATGCGAGCGACGGCCCTATATGGAGATGCATGCGTCATATGGTACGCCGCCATGGCTGCACGTGCAGGAGGTGACGACAGATCTGAGCAGGAGAGGCGAGCTAGCGCCAGGACAGCTGGCGCTATTGGTCGCGTATTTTCCCGGCTGGCTCCCGGTATTGACAGATGATGGCGGGAAGCCCGCCGAGTGCGGCTATTATGTGGCGAGGTATTGCCCGGACCGTCTGTCGTTGGCGTTCGGGTATGATCTAGAGCCCCCATGCGGTATGACAGCCCTTGGAGTGTGGCGACGGCTTTTGGGTATACACTATATGACAGAGCCCGCGAGTGGCCGGCACCGACGACAGAGTGGAGGCAGCCAGGGACAGAGGTGGCAGGGGCGGTGACCGCGGATTATGCGTATTGGTGGGAGCGACTGCGAGGGAGCTGGGCCGGATGGCTGGCACAGCCGTCAGGCACACGTCGACAGGTAGATGTGTTCGCATGTGACCGAGCCCTGAGTTTGATATCGGCCACAGTCGCGAGGCAGTGCGGGATGCTGTCACTGGTGACCGGGAGTTCTGTTCCGAGCTCGGAGAGGGAGGCGGAGGAGGATGCGGTAGAGTTGGGGGACGCTACTCCCGGGGAGGACCGTGGGGAGGAGCCTATTGCCGAGGTGCCGAGGGTGCCGGGGGCCGGCAAGGGGCCCTTGTCGGCATTGCGAGTGGGGATGATAGAGACAGCGCGTCAGGCTAGTGCTGGTACCTCAGCCCCACACCTATCAGGGGCGAAGAGGCCGCGCGACGTATTAGAGGAGCTAGACTCTGAGGTTTGTTTCTGTCCTTTCTTTTTGTCGTATAAATATGGTTTGCATATTGCTCATAATCTGTGAACTGACAGCGGTTTTGCCAGGGGGACGAGGAAGAGGCGGTCGCGGGGGGGAGCGAGGCCGAGACTGAGATCGAAGGCGAGGAGGCTATGGCAGCCGAGGCCGGTAGATTAGTTGACAGTGATGAGACTGAGGCCGTTGAGCTATTGACGGCCAGTGTGCCGAGGAGGGTGAGCCCATTGCCTGCTACTGAGGAAACGGTGGGGGCACTATACGGCGGAGAGGGGAGCGATACGGTGATGTTCGACATTGACGAGGACTGGTGGACAGGCATGGAGACGCAGGTTGTGGGAGGTGATGGTGGCAAAATGGCGGAGCCTGAGTCTGTTGTTGCTGCCTCGATTCGTGAACGAGAGACACCGGTTCAGGCTGTGGTGGTGCGACGGCATGACACATTGCCGGAGTCCGTGGTTGAGGTCGGAGCTACTCTTCTGGCGATGCACTCAGCCACGATTGGGGCGCAGAGGGCGGGTGGGATGTCGGAGATTTCTGCAGCGGGCGGCAGTGGCGCGACAGTCGGAGAGATGAGTAGAGGATCCTCGAGCGGTCAGGTGGATGTGGCAGCTTGGGGGGGCCTCCAGCTACCAGCGGAGACTGTGCGCCGGTTAGAACTGGTGAAGGCAGCGTTCCCGCAGACATTCGAGAGCGTGGTGGTAGAGAACCCAGTACTACGGATGTGGGTGTCTGCAGGGTTTATGAAGTGGTTGCTGCCGTTCACCAGTGTGCCGTCGTCGGGTTGGACTGCAGAGTTCGTTGCTCGGTCGCTTTCAGAGTTCGCTCCGTTCACATCGCTAGGTATGCAGCTGGACTGGCTAGCAGATTTCTTTAGATCGAGGAGCGTCAGCCACGATATGGATGAGAGGCGTGCAGTCGTGGTTATGCGGGAGATGTTGCTGGAGCGGCGCGCGGATTAGAGGCAGAGCGGTCAGAGATCACGGCAGAGTTGGCCGGGATTGACATGCAGGTGGCAGAGATAGAGAGACAGCTCGTCGATTTGCAGAGGCAGTTGTCCGATTTACAGAGGCGGCGAGGTGAGGTGGACGAGCGAGAGTCAGAGCGGTTAGGGCGACAGGCCGAGCTTGATGCTGGATGGTCAGAGGTACAAGCGGAGCGGGAGGTACTTCAGGCATTCAGCTCCCACCCAGTTGCATCGCTGTTGTCTAGACTTTCCTAGCTTGTATGTTACTTTGCCGTAGTTGTAGTGCTTAACGACGGCTAGTAAACGTTTGATGTATATGTACATATTTTCGATGGTCTCGGCTTATTGTATGTTATGTTCGGTTGCTCTCTTCTTTCTCTCTCTCTTTTTTTTTGAATGTCTTGCTTGTTTCGGTTACTTGTGAATGCTCTCCCATTCCCGCTCGTAGAAAGTGACTTAGGAAGCATAGGTTGAGAATGAGTGCCAGCTGGGCAGAAGTTGAGGTAACAGCATGACTTTGTATTGATAGGACGCGGTACAAAACACCATTACATGACTAGTGTAGAACGCTACACAGATCAACAAAAAAAATACAAGTCTGCAAGCAATGTCGCATGTACAAAAATGCTACGAGGGCGCGTTCTATGACGCGGGCTTATGTTGTCGCGGCTACACATAATACTTCTTCAGGTAGCGGCCGTTGATGGGGGCCGAGACCTGACCGTCGTCGTGGTTGAGCAGGAGGTACGAGCCATTAGTGCGGGCTTCGTGCACCGTGAAAGGGCCCTCCCAGTTTGGCGTGAATTTAGGAGCTGACATGTTGGCCCGCACATGCTTGGCGGCTTGAAGAACAAGGTCGCCCTCGATAAACGAACGTGGCTTGACGGTCTTCCCATAAGCTTTCGTGAGTTGCTCATGATACTTCTTCATGCGGCACAGGGCCGTGGCTCGTCGTTCGTCGAGGCCGTCAAGTGCCGCCAGCCGGGCTGCTTCATTTCTGAGACTGCTGCTTAGGGAAAGTCGAGCCGATGGTTCTGCGATCTCGGCAGGTACCACACACTCGTCCCCGTAGACGAGAGAGAAGGGCGTGGCCTTTGTCGCTGTGTGCATGGATGTTCTGTAGGCCCAGAGTGCCAGATTCAGTTGTTCGGACCACGACCGGTCGGCGTCATGCACCATTCGCGATAATACTCGTAGCAAAGTCTTGTTGGACGCTTCAGCTTGACCATTACCTTGCGGGTAATAGGGAGTTGATGTGGCATGGCTGATGTTGTACCTTTCCATGAGAGCTCGAACCTCTCGGTTAATGAATGGGGTGCCATTGTCAGATATAATACATCGAGGGATGCCGAAACGACAGATGACGTCGCGTAAGAAGTTGGAAACGGCACCTCCCGTGGCTCTCCGCAGAGGTACGGCTTCAACCCACTTCGTAAAGCGTTCAGTAGCAACCATGATCCATGAATGGCTTCTGGACGGCGGGTGGATGGGGCCGATGAGGTCGAGGGCCCAAGAATGAAATGGCCAAGGTGCTGAGATCATGTGCAAGTCGGATGCTGGCGAGTGTATCCTGTCGGCGTGCCGCTGGCAGGGTTGGCAGCGTCGGACATGCGAGATGGAGTCGGATTCCATAGTCGGCCAATAATACCCCAATCTTAGTAATTCTGCATACAGCTTCTGGGAGCCTTGATGTTCACCACAATCACCATTGTGTACTTCGTTAATGACTTTGACCACTTGGGCACCTTGCAAGCATCGCAGGGTGCGTCCCGAAAATCCCTTGCGAAATAACTCGCCTTCCGTCACAAAATACCTGACTGCCTTGCGCTTGATGGATCGTGCTGAGCCGCGGTCAGGTGGTAGAATCCCGTGGGATAGATACTGGATGAAAGGCTGGCGCCAGTCACCCTCGATGTCAATGGCAAGAGCTTCGGCACCGTCGGGTGCATACAAGCACTCGGGACAATCCTTTTGTATATCCGAGGCGTCCTTGGCCATGGATGGCCAATATAATCCCATACGCTGGAGGCGACGATACAGAGGGGGACCGTCGAGGCCACAACACTTCTGGTGGCCGAGCTGTAATTTGTGTTTTGCCTCTTCCGGTGCCAAACATCTTGCTAGAGTGCCTCCGGGACACCGCCTGTATAAGACATCTCCCATCATTGAAAAGTCTGTAAGGGTGGAGGCATGAGCAAGAGATGGCGCTTTAAGTTTGTCGATGATAGGTTGCCTCCAATCGTCCGCAGTAACGTCCCTCGGCACTAGGTTCAGTGCTGTGCATGGTTCCATTCTCTTGACGATGGTTAGCATCCGTTGTTCACCATCGACCTCTATCTTTGACGCGATCGTGGCCAAGCAGTCCGCATGTCTGTTGTGGCACCTATTGTGATGTTCATACTGGACATGACCGAGTCTTCCTTCCAAGTGTTGCACCAAGGCACGATAAGGTGCCAAGGCTGGTTCTTTGACCGCGAACTCCCCGTCCGCCTGCTTCATGACCAGATTTGAATCTCCTTTCACACACAGCGCCTTAGCCCCCATACTGACGGCGATCATGAGGCCAATGACAAGTGCCTCGTATTCAGCTTCGTTGTTAGACACCGGGAATGCAAGTTTGAAGGATAATGAAGTGGTAACACCGTCTGGTGCCCGCAAGACTATGCCGGCACCCCCTTGCCGGAGGGGCGTGCCATTGGGGTCTTTGCTAGTGGCAGAGCCGTCGAATTCAAGCGTCCACAGTCCATCGATGTCGGTGATCAGGGCTGTCTCCTCCCCCGGCAGTTGATCCGATATCGGTTCACATTGTTGGCGTGGGAAGAAGGCCAGGAGGTCTGCGAGTGCTTGGCTCCGCAGAGCTGTAGGATTCTTGATAGATAAACCGAATTCGGCCAACAGCAGCAACCACCGTGTGAGTCGGCCAGACAGGGCGGGACGCGTAAGCATGTAACGGAGCGGGTCAGCCTTGGTGACGAGTGTGATCTGATGCGCCAGAAAGTAATGTCTGAACTTCTGTGAGGCGTACACCAAGGCTAGACAGTGTTTCTCGAGCTCGGAGTAGTTGGCTTCGGGCCCTCTGATCACTCTACTGAGGTAATAAACAGGACGCTCGACACCTTCGACTTCTTGGGCAAGCAAAGCCCCGATGGATCTGGGTGTGGAAGTCAGGTAGAGTAGGAGTGGGATGCCCCGTTGTGGTACGACCATGGTTTGCGGTGACATGAGGACCGCCTTAATCTGTTCAAATGCTTGCCGTTGGGGCGCGCCCCAATTCCACGGTGCGCTTTTACGCGTCAAGTGTTGAAATGGCGTAATGAGCTCGGCCAGTGCGGGTATGAAGCGTCGGAGGTAAGAGACCTTGCCGAGGAAGCTCTTCAGTTGCTTTGTGTTCTTGGGGGGGGGCATTTCTTGGATGGAGGCTGCTTTCGAGGGGTCAACGTCGATGCCCTGTCGACTGACCAAGAACCCGAGGAACTTGCCGGAGGAGACTCCGAAGGCACATTTCAATGGATTCATCCGCATGTTATACTGGCGGCAACGATCAAAGACTGCTTGAAGGTCGGTGAGGTGATCACTTTCCTTCCTGGATTTGATAATAAGATCGTCGACATAGTCTTCCACAGTATGGTGTATCATGTCATGGAATATTGCTGTCATAGCCCTTTGATACGTAGCACCCGCATTCTTGAGGCCGAAAGGCATAACTTTCCAACAAAAATTACCCATAGGAGTGCGGAAGGCTGTCTTGGCGCTGTCGTCGGGGTTCATGCGAATCTGATTATAACCTGCGAACCCATCCATGAAAGATAAAGTTTCATATCCGGCGGCGGCCTCCGTGAGCATGTCGATATTGGGTAGTGGAAACTCGTCCTTGGGGCACGCCCTATTCAAGTCCCGAAAGTCGATACAGACGCGGACTTGGCCATTCTTCTTTTGTACAGGGACGACATTAGCCAGCCAAATAGGGTGAGTGATAGGTTCGATGAAGCCTGCGCGCAGGAGGCGTTCAATCTCTTGCTTGATTTTCAATTCGAGCTCGGGGCGGAATGTCCGCGGGTGCTGTCGGCTAGGGATGGATCCGGTAGCAATGTTGAGATGGTGTGTGACTAAGGCAGGATCCAGTCCGGGCATCTCATTGTAGCTCCATGCTAAGACATCACGATACTCGTGCAGGAGGGAAACCAATTCCTCTCTTCGGCCGGGGGCGAGTTTTGTGCCAATGTAGGTGTGCCGCGGTTCTTCGCCCGGGTCGGCCAGGTTGATTTCTTCAATATCTTCAGCCTGAGGTCGAGGGCCATCCTCATAGCAAGGTGGTGCCGCGCCGGGGGTGAGGTCAGGATCTGGCTGGCAATGCTCGGCCGTGCGGCACCATTCAGTCTCTCCAAGGGGGTCGGGGTCGAGGGGGTCTGAGGAGGGACCGCCTGGAGCCCCTGCGTACCGTCATAATTGATAGATGATCTTGCCGTCCTTGACGATACGTCGAAAGGCCGGCTCAGCCTTTTGCTTCTTGGACTTGGGGGAAGAAGGGGGGGAATTGGTCGTGGCAGCAGGCGGAAGCGGTGGGGTTGACCCATTATTCTTGTTACTTCTCCCGGTTTTGTCCTTGGGAAGCTTGTCCCCGCACAGCTCATCCCAGGTCGGCAGCCTGGTAGAATGTACATGAGTAGCATTCTCCCCATCCTCGGCGAAATTAGTGAAGAAGGAGGCCTCGGCGAAATAAGACTCGGCGCATTCAAAGGGGGCTTTGGTTGCAGGGATTGTCATTGCTACCTCATGTCCCGTAGAACCGGCTACCAGCTTCACACATTGATGGTATGTTGAGGGAACGGCCTTGTTGTCGTGGATCCATGGTCTCCCGAGCAGGAGGTGAAAGGCAGACTCGCTGTCTATTACGTGAAAAGTAGTGTCGCGACGGACAGTTCCGACCATGAGGTCGATGGTGATATGGCCGAGGGTCGACTGAGGACCCTGTCCAAAGCCGGTAATATTGACGGGGTCACGGATGATTTTCCTTGGGGGAATGCCGGCCTGTTGCAGGGTGATGAGGGGTATGATGTTGATCGAGGCGCCGCAATCAACCAAGGCACGACGGAAGCCCGTGCCATTAACAGTACACTCTAAAAACAGCGGCCGATTGTGATGCTCGATCGGCGGCGAGTCTTCATCCGAGAAGACTAAGGCCGTAGAGGGGATGTGACGTAATTCAGCCTGGGCGGCGAAGCATTCGGAACCGAGGCCGGTGGTGACCTCGAGCAGGCAATTGGAAAGGTAAGTCCGGGCGGCGGGTGAAAACCCCATTTCATCAAAAAAACTTTTGATCTTCGTCATCTGTCGAAGGGGAGGCATCGACTGCTTAGCTGGAGGAGGCACGAGGGTCAGTGTGGGCTCTGCCGGGGCTTCGTGGATTACAGGCTCGACATGGTCAGTGACAGCCATAAGGGCCTGGTGCTCCCTACTGTTGCGATGCGGTGGGTAGGGATCTTTGCGCACATCGTTATTTTTCCGTAGCTGCAGGTCGCCCGACGCTACCTTCCTTGCAAAGATGGTTCGCAGTGCATTGCAATCTTTGAGCGGATGGCCAAGGGCTCGATGGAAAGGACAGTAGGTGGGCCTGGCCTTTTCTTCGTCTGTGATATTGGTCCGCATTGGTGGCAGTTGGAAATTTTTGTCATGCGCCACCCATTCGGCCAAGAGTTCCTTCACTGTATTCAGGTCACAGGGATAGTTAGGTGCGGGTCTTTGTTGCCTTCGCTTGTCGGAGCCTTGGTTCACATCTGGAAGCTGACGCTTGAAGCCTGCATAGTTGTTGTTGTCGTTGCTACGTTGAGTGATAGGTGCATCTGCTGAGGCCAACAGCGTACTTTGCGGTCGAGGCTTCCATGACTTGACAGGACCAACTGTCTCGTAAGTTCGTCGGGCTGCCTCCTTGAGGTGTCCCCATGACCTTAACTGTAGGTTCTCGATATGCACTCGGTAGACGTCAATCATATTTTTGATGCATATGGGAACCAACGTTTCGTCTTTGCTGAAATCTGTGCACTCAAGGCACTTAAGATGAAAACGATGCACATATTTATTCAAGTCTTCCCCCTGGTTCTGGCGAATGCCAGCAATATCAACGATAGTCACGCGCTCGGTCTCGTAATGAAATTTGTCTAAGAACAGCTGGACCATGTCGCCCCAGGTGTGGACGGTCCCTGCGGGGATCTGGTGATACCAAGTGTAAGCCAAGCCCGTAAGGGACTTGTGGAATTCTCTCAACTTCAAGCTGCTTCCTGTACCATACTGCTCCAAGGAGCCTGCAAACCTTGTTAGATGTTCACGGGCGTTTCCCTCACGTCCGTTGAAGAGCACAAAGTTTGGTTGCTTGTACTTGATGGGGTAGGGTGCGATGGCGATATCATTGGCGTACGGGGCGTGTCCGGTTAGACGGGTTGAGGAGTCCGGCTCGGAATTCCTCGACAGGCGACGGACAAGGGCCTCCAAATCTGACTGAGTGACATAGTTGGAGGATGGTGCCTCATTGCCGGTCAAGGGGTGATGACCGCCTGGTGCGTCGCGAGCCCCCGAGCCCCCAGATGGCACGGCTTGATGAACGGGGACATGGGAGGGTTGGTATGGTGCAGGTGCTGGCAGGGGCAGCTGTGCAGGGGCAAGTGTGGGTTGGCGAGACATGCCCATCACTTGGCCGGGGGTTTGGTGTTGCTCAACTGGATAGGGATTAGGTTCCATCTCGATGGAGTCATGCGTTTCGGAGGAGCTTCTTGCCGGCGTCAGATGAGATGGTGTGACAGCGGGGGGAATCTGCTGCAAGACTGGCCCGAGATCCGTGTGTAGCTTGCGGGGCGGCACTGCAGAAGGAGATATGTCGGCTACCGGCAGCGACGGTGTTGCGAGCCCTACCGCCAAGGGTCTAGATGTCCAAGGCGGCGGTAGTCGCGACACTGGGGCCGGGGCGATGTCAAAAGCTGGCCCCGGTCCTGAAGGCTGGATTGATGGAGCGGCCTGCTGTGAGGACAGGGCTTGTATGGATTTTTGCATCTCCATAATGGCGGCTAGTAGAGTGGTCTGTGAATCTTGCAGAGTGGTGATGGTTGGAGTGAGTTGCTGGATGGCTGCATTTACGAGCACTTGTACGTCGGGGGTAGTGGTCGGCAGCTGGTCTCGGAGCCGCGTGGCGCTAGTCTCCTCCTGATCACCGAGGTGGTGTTCTTGCATGGCGGGGTTGGGTCCTTGGCTGGTCGCCCTAGTAGCTCTCCGTTGCACAGGCATAATGCCTAAGTCCGGAAGGTATGCAAACCGCAATACGATGCTCACCTCCCCAGCGGAGTCGCCAAAATGATGGTGCCGAAAATGGTTCGATGATACGTGGAGGTGCCACAAAGGATGCGGTCTGAGTTGGCTTCCAGGTAGGCAACGTGGGAGACAGCAAGGACGGCGCAAGGGCCGAGGACAAGGCTCCCCAGACAGGTCGTGAGGGCTGGCAGTGCTGCGCAGGCAGGGTGACGATGAACAGGACCGACAGTCTACAGTCCGTGATGAGGGTATGGCGTCCAGGGTCCGTAGACGGGAGTTCAAGTATATTTCTCTCACTAGAATTCCAGAGAGAATGTTCCTTTTAGAGAGAAAGTGAAAAGTCCAAATGAGAAAAAGATCCTTGAAAAAGCTCCAAAGTCCACTATTTATAGGCAAAAATGTGCATGTGTCATAAGTTGACATGTGTCGCCCCCTGGGAACGACACGTCACCAGGGGGCCAACGCACTGACCCTTCGTTGGACTGCCGGTTCCTAAGTTCGTGCTGCCCTGCCCTTGCAACATCTCTCTGCCTGTCTGAGGAGACTGATCATGCCGCGGTAGCATGGTCAGAGTAGCCCGTTGCCCCAGCCTCCAGTCCAAGCCCTTACTGAATCCCACAGGTCTGGCAGCGGTGGGGAAGACCCGACGCCCAGCTGCCAGGTGGACTAGGCAAGATGCCCTTCCGAAGACCTGCTCCCGTCTCCGAGTGACCCGGGGGTCATAGTCCTTAGGGGTGCCGACGCGAGCCCCCAGTGCCAGAGCACGTAGGCCAGTCACGCAGGCACCCTGGCGGAGATAGTGTCCTGGAGGAGTAGCCTATCCCGTAAGCATATAACATGATTGCAGCGCATGGGGCGCGGTTGAGTGCGGGCGACGAGGGTCGCAGAGTGATCTCCGAGCGACGAGGGTCGTTGCGTGGATGGCGCGCGACCGTGAGCGACGGTTGTCATGGCGACAGAGCGGCCACAAGTGACGGTCATCGAGACTACGGGCGACGGTCATCGCGACGAAGGGGCACGGCCGAGAGCGACGGTTGTCGCGACTATGGCGGAGTGCGGCCGCGAGCGACGGTCGTCGTGACAATGGGGTGGGGTCAAAGGTGACGGCGTCGGTGTTCAAGGCAGGTGGCCGACCCCCATGGGGTGGCCGACCCCCAAGGGAGGCCGACGCTTGGGGGAGGCCGAGCCTAGAGGGAGGCCGACCCCCTAGAGGGTGGCCGACCCCCGAGGGTGGCCGACCCCTCGGGGTGGCCGACCCCTCGGGGGAGGCCGACCCCCGAGGGTGGCCGACCCCTTGTGGCCGACCCCCCGAGGGTGGCCGACCCCTTGGGGTGGCCGACCCCCAAGGGAGGCCGACCCTGGGGGAGGCCGACCCCTAGGGGAGGCCGACCCCTTGGGGGAGGCCGACCCTAGAGGGAGGCCGACCCCTTGGGGTGGCCGACCCCTTGGGGTGGAAGGCACGCCGAAGTCGCTTCACGAATGGTTCACGTGACTTGAGCATGCGTTGCTTTGACCG
>JAVXUP010005280.1:0-20750 GCA_033070095.1 Escallonia herrerae | reverse complement strand
ATGGCATGACAAAGTTGCACGAGTATTCCACCAGAGACATCAAGGTTTATGCTTTGACAAATGTGACGAACTTCGCCAATCCGTGCTCTTCGTCGGCTCCGAGGACCAGACGACATTTTACCGTAGCAATTTGTAAGGACACTGGGTTGGTTAATTGCAACTGTCAACTGTTTGAGCATAAAGGTATACTTTGTCGACACGCGTTGAGGGTTTTGAGCGCCAAGAATGCTAGTGAAATCCCTCCACCGTATATCTTTGGAACGGTGGACGAAGGAAGCCAACAGAGTCCACGGTCACATTCCTTACGTGCCCAATGTTTCAGTTGATCGAGAGCAATTGAGTCTGCGATATAATCACCTTTGTAACATCATGCACGGTTTATCAATGGATGCAGCGTCGACATTTGATGGGTACAGGTATCAAGTTGAAGCAGCCGCACGGGATAAGGCTATGCATGCACAGTTTAGGATGGCATTACCAGAAACTGTGGACACTCCGACTACTCGACCAACTCCAGGCGGTAGATTCAATCGAGCCAAACAGCCAGTCATTGACGGCACTGACCTACAACGTGAGGAGGACGACATTTTTGATCCAATTATTTCTCAAACAAAAGGGCGAAAACGCAATACGCATGAAGAATCCGATTGAAGAAGCAACGGGTCAAAAAAAATTACGAAAGTGTGCGTTGTGTAATAAGATGACTGATCATGACAAGAGAAACCATTATAAAGTGTTAGGTATCGAACCTGGCAGTATGGTCGAGGAGGACGATGATGAGGAAGAGTGTTAGGGTTAATGTTTCAGTTGTATAAATTGAACTTTTATAATGTTTAAATTTGTGATTTGGTTTGTGCAATCTTTAATTTGTGATTTGATTTGTGGATTATTGATATTTTTGGTAACTCCGTTTTCGGGCACACTTTAGGCCCCAATTGATAGCTTCCGAAAAAAGTTGTAATTTTTTTTGTCACTTTTTTTCCGCTCATTGCACTTCAGGCACGCTAGTTAGCCCATTTGTAAGACTTTCGGCGAAAAACGAGACACATTAATTTTTGAGTTTTCCTAGGAAGGGCCTATTCGGGCACACTTTAGGCCCCAATTGATAGCTTCCGAAAAAAGTTATAATTTTTTTTGTCACTTTTTTTCCGCTCATTGCACTTCAGGCACGCTAGTTAGCCCATTTGTAAGACTTTCGACGAAAAACGAGACACATTAATTTTTGAGTTTTCCTAGGAAGGGCCTATTCGGGCACACTTTAGGCCCCATTTGATAGCTTCCGAAAAAAGTTGTAATTTTTTTTGTCACTTTTTTTCCGCTCATTGCACTTCAGGCACGCTAGTTAGCCCATTTGTAAGACTTTCGGCGAAAAACGAGACACATTAATTTTTGAGTTTTCCTAAGAAGGGCCTATTCGGGCACACTTTAGGCCCCATTTGATAGCTTCCGAAAAAAGTTGTAATTTTTTTTGTCACTTTTTTTCCGCTCATTGCACTTCAGGCACGCTAGTTAGCCCATTTGTAAGACTTTCGGCGAAAAACGAGACACATTAATTTTTGAGTTTTCCTAGGAAGGGCCTATTCGGGCACACTTTAGGCCCCAATTGATAGCTTCCGAAAAAAGTTATAATTTTTTTTGTCACTTTTTTTCCGCTCATTGCACTTCAGGCACGCTAGTTAGCCCATTTGTAAGACTTTCGACGAAAAACGAGACACATTAATTTTTGAGTTTTCCTAGGAAGGGCCTATTCGGGCACACTTAGGCCCCATTTGATAGCTTCCGAAAAAAGTTGTAATTTTTTTTGTCACTTTTTTTCCGCTCATTGCACTTCAGGCACGCTAGTTAGCCCATTTGTAAGACTTTCGGCGAAAAACGAGACACATTAATTTTTGAGTTTTCCTAAGAAGGGCCTATTCGGGCACACTTTAGGCCCCATTTGATAGCTTCCGAAAAAAGTTGTAATTTTTTTTGTCACTTTTTTTCCGCTCATTGCACTTCAGGCACGCTAGTTAGCCCATTTGTAAGACTTTCGGCGAAAAACGAGACACATTAATTTTTGAGTTTTCCTAGGAAGGGCCTATTCGGGCACACTTTAGGCCCCAATTGATAGCTTCCGAAAAAAGTTATAATTTTTTTTGTCACTTTTTTTCCGCTCATTGCACTTCAGGCACGCTAGTTAGCCCATTTGTAAGACTTTCGACGAAAAACGAGACACATTAATTTTTGAGTTTTCCTAAGAAGGGCCTATTCGGGCACACTTTAGGCCCCATTTGATAGCTTCCGAAAAAAGTTGTAATTTTTTTGTCACTTTTTTTCCGCTCATTGCACTTCAGGCACGCTAGTTAGCCCATTTGTAAGACTTTCGGCGAAAAACGAGACACATTAATTTTTGAGTTTTCCTAAGAAGGGCCTATTCGGGCACACTTTAGGCCCCATTTGATAGCTTCCGAAAAAAGTTGTAATTTTTTTGTCACTTTTTTCCGCTCATTGCACTTCAGGCACGCTAGTTAGCCCATTTGTAAGACTTTCGGCGAAAAACGAGACACATTAATTTTTGAGTTTTCCTAGGAAGGGCCTATTCGGGCACACTTTAGGCCCCATTTGATAGCTTCCGAAAAAGTTGTAATTTTTTTTGTCACTTTTTTTCCGCTCATTGCACTTCAGGCACGCTAGTTAGCCCATTTGTAAGACTTTCGGCGAAAAACGAGACACATTAATTTTTGAGTTTTCCTAGGAAGGGCCTATTCGGGCACACTTTAGGCCGCATTTGATAGCTTCCGAAAAAAGTTTTGTCACTTTTTTTTTCGCTCATTGCACCTCATGCACGCTAGTTAGCCCATTTCTATGAATTTCGGCGAAAAGCGAGACGCGTAATTTTTTCGAATGCCGTCATATGAAAGGTATATTCGCGCACATTTTAGCGCCAAATTCATAGCATGCGAAAAATTATGTACATTTCTTTTTGGTACAATTTTTTGTAACATCACAGCAGCTAGCCACGCACGTCAGGATAATGGTAATGAAGGCGTCTAGCTTCATTCTTTTTCAGCTCCCAGGCTATCCTATACCTAAACGTCAAGGCATCCTTCCTAGTCCACGAGGAGTGTTTGAGCACTTCCGAGCGAGCAATGTAGTCCATGTACTTGAGGACGTAAATCCCGCAATCGTGACCGTTATATTGCTTTGGTCGGTCCTTTATCATCACGACCGTCCAAGGGTCACCCTGTGGCCGTCCGCATGCTAGCGAGAGGACAGTAGTCTGCATCCAACAATAAAAACGAGAATCAAGCCTATGAGACAAGAACAATATACTATGAGCCAAGGTCAAAAAATAAATACTAACCACTAAAGTGATGTACTCGTTGTACATCTGTGCCAGCAGCTGTCCAGGCTCGTCCTCCCTTAGGCTATCGTATATGTGAACCGTTCTGAACGCTGGATGGAGAACTAATAGGAACCAGTGGTTTGCATGATGACAGGGTATCATGATAAGGTTCGCATCAGCAGCGGGACATTGATAGTCTGCGTTCATCATGCCTAACACGTTTCGACCTGGTTTCCACTTACTCCTACCGCCCCCTCGCCTCCATTCTGTGAATTCTCTCACCGTTAATTCCACAAAATGAGTGGGATACATGTTAAGCTTCAAATATTCAGAACGGTTAAAACGTTGCTCTCTAATCCGGAGCAGTTCTATGTAAGCGTTCATGACAAAATTTGAAAGATCTGTCTCCGGCGCCAACGTTCTGATATCCTCATGACCTAGGAATGTCGCAAGGGGAAAGTCTGCTGAATTGACAGGCTCATGCCCGAAGTAGTGCCGGTCGATCCAAGCCATCTTGTCCGACCTCAATGGCTTCGTCGCTTGTCCTTTGTCCGACCGAAAGCTTGGGCGCGAGGCCTGGATTCCTACTTGGGGAACCTGACTCTGGCACTGAGAGTCGTATGCGTCAGGAGGCAAGCGACTATACGGCTCCCACACCTGACTCTGGGGCTGATAGTCGTACGCGTCAGGAGGAGGGCGACCAGACGGCTCCCACACCTGACTCTGGGGCTGATAGTTGTACGCGTCAGGAAGAGGGCGACCAGACGACTCCCACACCTGACTCTGGGGCTGATAGTCGTACGCTTCAGGACGAGGGCGACTAGACGGCTCCCCTTCGTAACCCCGGTACGCAAGACTAAAGTTTTGAACTTCAGTCTTGTACTTCTCAATGGACCTCTTGAGATTGTCAGGAGCCTGCGCGACAAACCAGTCAAACGACTCCAGCTGCTTGAACACCTCAATGCCCTGGTCAACCTAAAAAACATGCATAGAAAATATGGCTAATCATATTTGACAAATGGTCGATAAGGTGCGCAAATAAATTATCAAACAACACTAGCATGACTTACAATGGCCAATGCCCAGAACTGGTCATAGACCTCACGTGGCGCGTACGATGTCTTCTTCACCTGGGAAGGGCGATTCACCCTCGTGCGCGTCACCCTGAGAAACCACTGTAAGTATTCCTCAGTACTAATGCCGTCGTGCTTCAGCGATACAAGGCTATCATACGTTTCCTGCCAGGTATTCCACTGGTGCACCTCGTCACCCAACAAAATCAAGGCATCAGCCACCTCGAAGTTCGGCCCTCGACCACCCCTGTATGGCCGCATGTCTACAGCGGGTTTTGGTATCCCTTGTGGACAGCCAGCTTGCTTCATAGCTCGATCGGGCATCTGAAACTCACATTCTTCGAAGTGAATGAGCGGCACCCGAACCAAACCTGCCAGCACGTACGACACCGGAAGTTGCCAACACCACTCATCCAACAGATGCATCACCTTGCCATATGGCTGCCACGTCACCTGGGATGCATCTAGTATCTCTAGTTCCCCCCGATAGAACTTTAGATGGTGGTGAGGGTCTACCCGTCTCCACCTCCGGTTGGTCGTAGGCCCCCAGGCCCACACCCTAGGCCACGTCTCATCGGAATCTACCAACGGTTGTGGACGACCCATGGGTAGCCTCTCGTAAGACCAAACCTGTGAATGCAAACATTATATGGAATTAGTAATTAATCCCGAATATATTGACTAAGGATCCTACCAAGAAAATAAATGCTCATACCTGTAATAGAGTCAGGCAGGCGGCAATGGACTTGGCACCGTTTCTCGTAGCCTTATGCAGTGCTCGATATAGGTGCGCAAGGACAGCTGAACCCCACGAATAGGAGTATACCTCCTCAAGATCCTCCAAGAACACCATATACTTCGGATGCACCGTGTTTTTCGAATGCGTCGGAAGTAATATAGCTCCAATAATATACAGAAGGAATGCCTTCGTATACGTCACGAAATCTTGAGGAGTGTATTCATCCGGTAGCACGCCGTACTGCTCTCTCAGCCATTTAAGCTTGACGCCGTTTGTTGTAAGCGCTGCCCTTGGAATTCCCGGAAAATACTGCATAGCCATATTCGCTATGGATGCAGACGGCACGTTCAAAGTAACGGGTCTGCCGTGACATGGGATTCCAAGTATAAATCCGACGTCCTCTAACGTAACAGTCATTTCACCAAACCGGAAGTGAAATGAGTTCGTCTCGCTCCTCCATCGTTCAACTAGAGCGGATATAAGGCAATCGTCGTGTCGAGACCATTTCCCGGGATCGGTGAACAGGGTTAAATTTTGACGGTGTAATAGCTGTATTTGTTCCTCGTTTAGTACCCACTCTTCAAGGTGCCTTGTGCTTTGAATTGTTTCCAAAACACCCCTATCGACACCGTCAAATACGTGCCTCGCGACGTGGTCATCGTCATCGTATAGGATTGATGTATCATGAGGTCCAGAGCTGAAATTCATACCTTTAAGAACAAAATATAATTATAAACCAACTTAGCGTCCATAATATCCATAATATTTACATTCCAAAACTATAACTGGATCTTTAACCTAGCTTACCAACACATTAGCAATAGTCATTATTTCAATGTATTAAAACAAATCCTCAATTCCCACCACTCCGAACGCTTAATTACGCTAGTTCCCACTGAATTTAGCGCCAACGTGGTTATATAGCAATATATAGCCCGATGGCCCCTACACCTCCAACACCTCAAAACCGCTTTAAAGTCAAGTTTTTAAATGTATTACGTCAATTATATACCAAATATATCAGGAAAAATTTTAAAGGGGGCAAGTTACCAAAACACCCGCTACTTATGCAAAATATCCCCTGGCAGTCATCGCCGGTGCGTCACAAGGTTCAGAACATCTGGAACAAAATAAGTTTTCGGGTGTCTCACACCCTTTCCTGAACTAAAAGTTATTTTAAGGTATGAATTTTAAGCTGGATCCTTCCTAGCAAAATAGCCCCCGAACATCGGCAAATTACCGAAATGCCCCTGAGCGTTCACTATCACCCCAACGCCCCCGAACCAGCTTCAAAACAACATTTCAGGTGGTTTACTTACATTTCTGGACTAAAAAGTCGTTTGAAAAACTTGGCACGGGAAAATTACCAAAACACCCCTTGGCGCGGGAAAATTACCAAAACACCCCTACGCGCGCCACGTCAGCTTCAAAACAACATTTCAGGTTTTGTAATTATATTTCTGGACTAAAAAGTCCGTCAAAAAACTTAGCACTGTAAAATTACCGAAATACCCCTCTCGGGGCGGCGAATTACCGAAATGCCCCTGGCATAAAAAAATATCAAAAGTGCTTCGAAATGCTACTTGAGGCTTCCTGAATTCATTCTTGACATAAAAAGTATTTTACGGAGGTTTCGCCCAAAAATCGCGAACCGGTGTCCGGATCAAGCGCTTAAAGGGCCGTTCGGCCAAAAAAATAGGTAACGGCTTCGGAATGGCCCGAATTCCTGGGGAATGGAACTTCCCAACATCCTAGGATTCTCATAAAAGTTTCGCGCGAAATCGCGCTAGCTTGATATTTTAAAATACACTGCAGAGTTACAAGGTTCCCCGTATCAGTTAACCCCTTTCCAGTCTTTGGAAAAATCTGAAATTTTTACCTGAGACAGATCCTTTAAGAATAACTAGGGTCTCTTTTTTGTATTTTGGCAAAATCTAGCTCTAGCTATTTTTTATAAATTCGTGAAAAACTGTCTATATTTGGCACCCTAAAAAATCTCTGTTTTGGAATCTATAAATGTAATACGCTGATTTGTATAAACCTAACATTGAATTATAAGGAAATTCAAAATACTTACTTGTTGTGACTTGATGTATTTAAAGAAAAAACTACCGATCTTCTAGCGGTTATCCACGATCTTCTAGCGTAAAATTTTTTGATTTGTATTGTTGTGGAGATTATGTAGGTGAGATATGAAGTACGAAGGAAGTTGGTAAAAGATGACAGAGTGCAGAAGAAGGGTTCGGGGGAGGGGATTATAAAGAGAGAAGCGAGGAAGAGAGAAGAAAAAAGACAGAAAAAAGTGAGGAAGGGTGGGTGTTTATGCGGTCAAAGGCTGCTGCAAAAAAAAAAATTCGGCAGAAGGACACCACGTTGGGGCATCACGGGGGAGGGAAGGACGACACGTGGCATCGTGGGGAAGGACACCAGGTGGGGCATCACGCGGGGGGGGGCGCCACGTGGCAGGGGAGGGGGCAGGGACCAACCGCGGGTTGTAGGAGCGGTTGGGCCCTGCGGATGAGGGGAGGGGACGCCACGTGGCAGAGGAGGGGACGCCACGTGGCAGAGGGAGGGGACCAACCGCGGGTCGTAGGAGCGGTTGGGCCACGTGGCAGGGGGAGGGGACGCCACGTGGCAGAGGGAGGGGACCAACCGCGGGTGGTACCGGCGGTTGGGCCACGTGGCATCCCCTCCCCCTGCCACGTGGCAGAGGGAGGGCACCAACCGCGGGTGGTACCAGCGGTTGGGCCACGTGGCAGGGGGAGGGGACGCCACGTGGCAGGGGCGGGGACCAACCGCTGGTGGTACCAGCGGTTGGTCCCCGCCCCTGCCACGTGGCGTCCCCTCCCCCTGCCACGTGGCCCAACCGCTGGTACCACCCGCGGTTGGTGCCCTCCCTCTGCCACGTGGCAGGGGGAGGGGATGCCACGTGGCAGGGCCATCGCTAATACCGCCTGTTGGCCATGCTGGTGGGCCACGTGGCAGGGGGAGGGGGACGCCACGTGGCAGGGGCCATGGGGTTGGGCCACGTGGCAGGGGTGGGGGACGGCACGTGGCAGGCATATTAATGCCAACCGCTGGTTGTGCATGCGGTTGGTGTCCTTTTTCTCTCTCTCGCCATTTTCTCACCATTTCTCGTGCCATTTCTCGTGCCTTTTTTGCCATTAATGCAGTGACCGTACACCTTTTTCGCCTTTTTGGCCCACGTGGCCAACCGCTGGTAAGACCAGCGGTTCGGTGGAGAAATTTGTTATTTCTCCACCGGTGGGTGTGGATCGGTCCCCATATATATATATATATATATATATATATATATATATATATATATATATATATATATATATATATATATATATATGGGAGCCGATCCACACCCATTAGTGGAGAAATAAAATTTTTCCACCAAACCGCTACAAAGAGTAGCGGTTGGTATTTTTGCTTACCACCAAACCGCTACTCTTTGTAGCGGTTGGTATTTTTGATTGTAAATACACAACCGCAACAAAGTGTTGCGGTTGCGCCCCACATGGACCCCCTCCCCCTTCCCCCCATGGCCCCCCTTCCCCCGTCTCCCCCCACCCCCCTGCCCAACCGCAACAAAGAGTTGCGGTTGGCCCCCTTCACCCACGTGGTGTCCCCCTCGGTAGCCACGTGACCTCCCTCCGCCTTCCCCCATGGCCCCCCTTCCCCCGTCCTCCCCTCGGCCGCCACGTGGCCTCCCTTTCCCCCATGGCCCCCCGTCCTCCCCTCCCCCATGGCCCCCCCCCCCCATGCCCCCAACCGCAACAAAGTGTTGCGGTTGGCCCCTTCCCCCGGTCCCCCGGTCCCCCGGTCCCCTTCCCCCGCCACGTGTCCCCGTCCCCCTCTCTCCCCGCCACGTGGCATCCCCTCCCCCCGCCACGTGGCCCCGTCCCCCCACCATGCCCAACCGCAACACTTTGTTGCGGTCCCCACCCCCACCCCACGTGGTGTCCCCCCCCCCCCCCCCCGTGATGCCCCCCCCCTTCCCCCTCCCGTGATGCCACGTGGTCACTCACGGATTTTTTTTTCCACTTTATAAACTCTCCTCCCCCGAACCCTTTCTTCCACTTTTCTTCCACGACCCTTTCTTCCGCTGACCCTTTCTTCCACTTTTCTTCCACTCTCCATCGTCTTTACGCTAGAAGCTCGGTGGATAACCGCTAGAAGATCGGTGGATTTTTTTTAAATATATCAAGTCAAAACAAGTAAGTATTTTTTGGGTTTTCCTGTAATTCAATTCAATATTAATTTCAAAGTTCAAAAATAGTCATTGTAGACTCAAATCAAAGATAACAAAAAATACAAATTGAAGGAGACAAAAATCAGATCAATCCGAGATCGGATGAGTGGTATTACATTTATAGATTCCAAAATAGTGATTTTTTAGGGCGTCTAAATGAGGATTTTTCACAAATTTATAAAAAATATCTAGAGCTAGATTTTGCAAAAGTGCAAAAAAGAGACCCTAGTTATTTTTAAAAGATCTATATCAGGAAAAAATTTCAGAGTTTTTCAAATACTGGAAAGGGATTAACTGATACGCGGAACCTTGAAACTTTGCACTATAATTTAAAATATCAAGCCAGCGCGATTTCGCTTGAAACTTTTATGAGAACCCTAGGATGTTGGGACGTTCCATCCCCCAGGATTTCGGGCCATTCCGAAGTCGTTAGCTATTTTTTTGGCCGAACGGGCTTTTAAGCGCTCGATCCGGACACTGGTTCGAGATTTTTTGGCGAAAAGTTCGTAGAATACTTTTTAGATCAAGAATGAATTCGGGAAGCTTAAAATAGCATTTCAATGCACTTTTGAGATCGTTCTGATGCCAGGGGCATTTTGGTAATTTGCCACCCCGAGAGGGGTATTTTGGTAATTTTATGGTATTAAGTTTTTCAAAGGACTTTTTAGTCCAGAAGTGTAAGTCAAACACCTGAAAGGTTGTTTTGAAGCCATCCCCCAGGATTTCGGGCCATTCCGAAGTCGTTAGCTATTTTTTGGCCGAACGGGCTTTTAAGCGCTCGATCCGGACACTGATTCGGAATTTTTGGGCGAAAAGTCCGTAGAATACTTTTTAGATCAAGAATGAATTTGGGAAGCTTAAAATAGTATTTCAATGCACTTTTGAGATTGTTCTGATGCCAGGGGTATTTTGGTAATTTGTCACCCCGAGAGGGGTATTTTGGTATTTTTACGGTGTTAAGTTATTCAAAGGACTTTCTAGTCCAGAAATGTAGTAAAACACCTGAAAGGTTGTTTTGAAGCCATCCCCAGGATTTCGGGCCATTCCGAAGTCGTTAGGTATTTTTTGGCCGAACGGGCTTTTAAGCGCTCGATCCGGACACCGGTTCGGAATTTTTGGGCGAAAAGTCCGTAGAATACTTTTTAGATCAAGAATGAATTCGGGAAGCTTAAAATAGCATTTCAATGCACTTTTGAGATTGTTCTGATGCCAGGGGCATTTTGGTAATTTTACGGTGTTAAAATTTTCAAAGTTGTTCTGAGATATTTTTTGGGTCGATAGCTGCCAGGGGGTATTTCGTCCAGTGTTTGAAAAACTTGACCCAAGAAAGGTGGATCAGAACCTTCACAAAAAGTATTTCCTCCAGTTGCATCCATATTGATACTGAAATCTAAAAAATAAAAATGTATATCATTCTCAACAAGTCATAGAATTAAATAAAATAAAAATAAAAATTATTTCCTCCAGTTGTGTTACAATGTTCAATCACCAAAATACCCCCGGTAAGCGACAAATTATCGAAATGCCCCTGGGGGTTTATTATCACCCTAACGCCCCAAACCAGCTTCAAAACAATCTTTCGGGTATTTTACTTACACTTCTGGACTAAAAAGTCATTTGAAAAACTTAACACCGTAAAATTACCAAAATACCCCTCTCGGGTTCCGTAAAATTACCAAAATACCCCTCTCGGGTTGGCAATTTACCTAAATGCCCCCTGGCATCAGAAAATCTCAAAAGTGCTTTGAAATGCTATTTTAAGCTTCCCGAATTCATTCTTGATCTAAAAAGTATTTTACGGACTTTTCTCCAAAAAATCCCGAACCGGTGTCCGGATCGAGCGCGTAAAAGCCCGTTTGGCCAAAAAATTAGCCAACGACTTCGGAATGGCCCAAATTCCTAGATCTTTTAAAAATAACTAGGGTCTCTTTTTTGTACTTTGGCAAAATCTAGCTCTAGTTATTTTTTATAAATTCGTGAAAAACTGTCTAATTAAGTTTTCACCTTTAGCGATAATTACGTTTCGTATTCACATTAAACAAACATAGTGTTGCACCTTTGGAACACACATGGCGTTAAAATTTATTTCCTTCATTGACCGTAAAATTTTACAATGTTCAATTACCAAAATACCCCCGATGAGCGGCAAATTACCGAAATGCCCCCGGGAGTTCATTATCGCCCTAACGCCCCAAACCAGCTTCAAAACAACCTTTCAGGTGTTTGACTTACACTTCTGGACTAAAAAGTCCTTTGAAAACCTTAATACCGTAAAATTACCAAAATACCCCTCTCGGGGTGGCAATTTACCAAAATGCCCCCTGGCATCAGAAAATCTCAAAAGTGCTTTGAAATGCTATTTTAAGCTTCCTGAATTTATTCTTGATCTAAAAAGTATTTTACGAACTTTTCGCCAAAAAATCCCGACCTGGTGTCCGGATCGAACGCGTAAAAGCTTTCGGCCAAAAAATAGCCAACGACTTCAGAATGGTCCAAATTCCTAGGAAATGGAACTTCCCAACATCCTAGGGTTCTTATAAAAGTTTCGCGCGAAATCGCTCTAGTTTGATATTTTAAATTACACTGCAAAATTACAAGGTTCCCTGTATCAGTTAACCCTTTTCCAGTCTTTGGAAAAATCTGAAATTTTTCTCTGATATAGATATTTTAAGAATAACTAGGGTCTCTTTTTTACACTTTGGCAAAATGTAACTCTAGCTATTTTTATAAATTCATGAAAAACTGTCAAAAAACACGAATTTTAGACTATGGTAAGAACAATTTAAGCATAACACAATTTAAACAATCCATTGGTAAGAACAATTTGAAATTAACATTGAATTATAAGAAAATTCAAATTACTTACTTGTTTTGACTTGATATATTTAAAGAAAAATCCACCGATCTTCTAGCGTAAATTTTTTTGTTTGTATTGTTGTGGAGATTATGTAGGTGAGATATGGAGTTAGAAGACAGTCGGTAAAGATGATGGAGAGTGGAAGAAAGGGTTCGGGGAGAAGCGATTATAAAGAGAGAAAATTGAGGGAGAGAGATGGAAGAAGACAAAGAAAAAAAAAGTCCGTAAGTGAGCAGTAGTCAAAGGCTGCGAAAGAAAAAAAATGGCAGAAGACTTTGCGTCCAAAGCTTTAGGGGGGGGAGGACACCACGTGGCATCACGGAGGGGGAAGG
The DNA here is from genome assembly GCA_033070095.1 of Escallonia herrerae. Taxonomy (NCBI): domain Eukaryota; kingdom Viridiplantae; phylum Streptophyta; class Magnoliopsida; order Escalloniales; family Escalloniaceae; genus Escallonia; species Escallonia herrerae. The sequence continues at coordinate 8,163 of JAVXUP010005280.1, read as the reverse complement.
GGTGGGGCCATGGGGGGAGGGGGCACCACGTGGGGGGAAGGGGGCCGTGGATAAGAGGCCAACCGCAACTCTTAGTTGCGGTTGGGTTTTTTGGGGGGGGGGGAGGGGGGGCGGGGGGAAGGACATGAGGGGGGGTGGGGGGGTGGGGGGAAGGACATGAGGGGGCGGGGGGAAGGACATGAGGGGGGTGGGGGGAGGGGGGAAATGATTAGCAACCGCAACAATTTGTTGCGGTTGGGTGGATAATATCCACTAGTGGGTGTGGATCGGCTCCCTATATATATATATATATATATATATATATATATATATATATATATATATATATATATATATATATATATATATGTATATATATATATAGGGAGCCGATCCCTGTCTACCAGTGAAAAAATATTTATTTCTCCACCAAACCGCTACTCTTTGTAGCGGTTGCAACTATTCCTCGTAAAAACCCAACCGCAACAAAGTGTTGCGATTGGGTTTGTGAGAATTAGTGGAAATTATTCCAACCGCAACAAAGTGTTGCGGTTGGAATAATTTCCAAAATTTCTCACAAACCCAACCGCAACAAAGTGTTGCGGTTGGGTTAATTTCCAATAGCCAACCGCAACTAAGTGTTGCGGTTCACTCCTGATGGGCCCTTCCCCGCCACGTGGTGTCCCCCTCCCCCCATCCCCGTCCCCCATCCCCCCCCCCATTTCCATGCCCAACCGCAACTCTTTGTTGCGGTTGGCATGATTACTTCAATGGGCCAACCGCAACAAAGAGTTGTGGTTCACCCACCCCCGGATGGCCCCCCCACCCCCCCATGGTGTCCCCTGTGATGCCCCCCACCCCATGGCCTCCCCTTCCCCATGGTCCCCCCCCCCCGTGATGCCCCCTTCCCCCTCCCGTGATGCCACGTGGTGTCCTTTCCCCATCTCAAAGCTTGGCCGCAGAGTCTTCTGCCATTTTTTTCTTTCACAGCCTTTGACTGCTCACTCATGGGTTTTTTTTTCTCTGTCTTCTTTCTTCTCTCTCCCTCACTTTTTTCTCTTTATAATCCCTCCTCCCCGAACCATTTCTTCCACTCTCCCTCATCTTTACCAACTGTCTTCATACTTCATATCTCACCTACATAGTCTCCACAACAATACAAACAAAAAAAATTTTACGCTAGAAGATCGGTGGATAACCGCTAGAAGATCTGTGGATTTTTCTTTAAATATATCAAGTCAAAACAAGTAAGTATTTTGAATTTTCTTGTAATTCAATGTTAATTTCAAAGTTCAAAAATAGTCATTGTAGACTCAAATCGAAGATAATGAAAATACAAATTGAAGGAAACAAAAATCAGATCAATCGGAGATCGGATGAGCGGTATTACATTTATAGATTCCAAAATAGCGATTTTTTAAGGCGTCAAAATTATGATTTTTTTACGAATTTATAAAAAATAGCTAGAGCTAGATTTTGCCAAAGTACGAGAAAGAGACCCTAGTTATTTTTAAAATATCTATATCAGGGAAAAATTTCAGATTTTTCCAAATACTGGAAAAGGGTTAACTGATTGAGAGGAACCTTGTAACTTTGCACTGTAATTTAAAATATCAAGCCAGCACGATTTTACGCAACACTTTTATGAGAACCCTAGGATGTTGGGAAGTTCCACTCCCCAGGAATTCGGGCCATTCCGAAGTCGTTAGCTATTTTTTTGGCCGAACGGGCTTTTAAGCGCTGGATCCGGACACCGGTTCGGGATTTTTGGGCGAAAAGTCCGTAGAATACTTTTAGATCAAGAATGAATTTGAGAAGCCTAAAATAGCATTTCAAAGCACTTTTGAGATTGTTCTTATGCCAGGAGCATTTTGGTAATTTGTCACCCCGAGAGGGGTATTTTGGTAATTTTACGGTGTTAAGTTTTTCAAAGGACTTTCTAGTCCAGAAATGTAAGTAAAACACCTGAAAGGTTGTTTTGAAGCTGGTTTGGGGCGTTAGGGTGATAATGAACCCCCGGTAATTTGCCGCTCATCGGGGGTTTTTTGGTAATTGAACATTGTAAAATTTTCCGCAACTGGAGGAAAGAGTCTTTATTTTTATTTTATTTAATTCTATGACTTGTTGAGAATGATATAATTTTTATTTTTTAGATTTCAGTATAAATATGGATGCAACTGGAGGAAATACTTTTTGTGAAGATTCTGATCCACCTTACTTGGGTCAAGTTTTTCAAACACTGGACGAAGTTGAAGCATACTATAGAGCATATTCGAAAACGATAGGTTTCGGTATTAGAACTAAGACTACTAGAAAACGGGCGAATACAGATCAAATTTGTGGAAGACTATTTGAGTGTCATAGAGGAGCACCGTATGTACCCCCGGTTGTTCGGATCAGTGACGAAGGGCCATCAAGACAAAGAAAACGCGACACATTTTCGGGTACTGGCTACAAGGCCCATGTGTATGCAGTACACCGGAAAAATGAAAACCATTGGGTTGTGACGGGAGTGGAGTTGAGCCATAATCATCAGTTGATGACCCCTAGTAAGATTGGTCAAATTCATCAACACCGAGAAATAAGCGCGGCACACAGACAACTGATATTTACAATGGCCGAGGCTAAAATTCCACCTTCTAGAATGATGGGGGTTTTCTCAAGCCAGTCTGGGGGGATTGACAAGTTGAGTTTCAACGAAGTAGACCTTCGAAATGAACTTCGTGCTCAGAGGAGAGAGTCTTTCGGTAAGAGTGATTCTCAAGCTACACTTGATATCTTCAGGCACCTTCAGAGTGAGAATTCTGGCTTTTTCTATAGTCTCCAACTGGATGATGAGAACCGCATTAGTACTATATTTTGGGCGGATGCCCGTTCTAGAGCTGCTTACCAAAATTTTGGGGATGTTGTGACGTTTGACACCACATACCGCACAAATAAGTACTCTATGCCTTTTGCTCCGTTCACCGGGGTGAACCACCACTATCAGTCAATCTTGTTTGGCTTTGCCCTGCTTAGGGATGAGACGGAGGAGTCATTTACGTGGTTATTTGAAACGTGGCTTAAAGCAATGTATCATATTCCTCCAAAGACCATCATCACCGACCAAGATCTGGCAATGAAAAATGCAATCGCTAAGGTCCTTCCAGATACTCACCATGGCCTGTGCACATGGCACATAAGCAACAAATATCCCGAACGGCTTCACAATGTATATGCAAACCATCCGACATTCAAGACTGACTTTAATACATGTGTGAAGAAATCGTTGACGGTAGACGTGTTCGAGGAGAGGTGGGCCAAGTTAATGGATGACTACCATTTGCACAATCATGAATGGTTACAATCGTTGTATGAGATCAAGACACAGTGGGTCGGTGCCTACACCAAGAAGTTTTTTGCAGCCGGAATGACTACGACCTCGAGAAGCGAAGGTATGAATGCATTCTTTGATGGGTACGTAGGCCATTCTTCAAGTATAACAGAGTTCGTACTAGAGATGCAGAAAGCCCTTGACAAGCAATTTTTCCTTGAGAGAGAAGCCGACGCGGCTACAGTTTACAGAGAAAGAGCCATAGTAGTTTTTTCACCTTTGGAGGCTCATGCGGCTCAAGTCTATACCAAGGAAATGTTTAGACAGTTTCAAGAGGAACTACTAAAGTCGAATCAATATAGCATGACAAAGTTGCACGAGTATTCCACCAGAGTGATCAAGGTTTATGCTTTGACAAATGTGACGAATTTCGCCAATCCGTGCTCTTCGTCGGCTCCGAGGAGCAGAAGACATTTTACCGTAGCAGTTTGTATGGACACCGGGTTGGTTAATTGCAACTGTCAACTGTTTGAGCATAAAGGTATACTTTGTCGACACGCGTTGAGGGTTTTTAGCGCCAAGAATGCTCGTGAAATCCCTCCACAGTATATCTTGGAACGGTGGACGAAGGAAGCCAATAGAGTCCACGGTCACATTCCTTACGTGCCCAATGTTTCAGTTGATTTCGAGCAATCTGAGACGCTGCGATATAATCACCTTTGTAACATCATGCACGGTTTATAATTGGATGCAGCGTCAACATTTGATGGGTACAGGTATCAAGTTGAAGCAGCCGCACGGGATAAGGCTAACCTTGCACAGTTTAGGATGGCATTACCAGAAAGACGGGACACTCCGACTAGTCGGACGACTCCAGCCGGTAGATTCAATCGAGCTTCACAGCCAGTCATTGACGGCACTAGCCTGCAAGGTGAGGAGGACGACATTTTTGATCCGATTATTTCTCAAACAAAAGGGCGAAAACGAGCAATACGCATGAAGAATCCGATTGAAGAAGCAACGGGTCAAAAAAAATTGCGAAAGTGTGCGTTGTGTAATAAGATGACTGATCATGACAAGAGAAACCATTATAAAGTGTTAGGTATCGAACCTGGCAGTATGGTCGAGGAGGACGATGATGATGAAGAGTGTTAGGGTTAATGTTTCAGTTGTATAAATTGAACTTTTATAATGTTTAAATTTGTGATTTGGTTTGTGGAATCATAGCTTCCGAAAAATTACGTAATTTTTTTGTCACATTTATTTTGCTCATTGAACCTTAGGCACGCTAGTTAGCCCATTTGTATCAATTTCGGAAAAAAAATGAGTTACATTATTTTTTGAGTTTTCCTACGAAGGGCCTGTTCGGGCACACTTTAGGGTCCAATTCATAACTTCCGAAAAATTACGTAATTTTTTTTGTCATTTTTTTTGCTCATTGCACCTTAGGCACGCTAGTTAGCCCATTTGTATCAATTTCGAAAAAATGAGACATTATTTTTTGAGTTTTTTAGGAAGGGCCTGTTCGGGCACACTTTAGGGCCCAATTCATAACTTCCGAAAAATTACGTAATTTTTTTTGTCACTTTTTTTTTGCTCATTGCACCTTAGGCACGCTAGTTAGCCCATTTGTATCAATTTCGGAAAAAACGAGACACATTATTTTTTGGGTTTTCCTAGGAAGGGCCTATTCGGGCACACTTTAGGGCCCAATTCATAACTTCCGAAAAATTACGTAATTTTTTTGTCACTTTTTTTTTGCTCATTGCACCTTAGGCACGCTAGTTAGCCCATTTGTATCAATTTCAAAAAAACCGATACATTAATTCAATTTCAAACCTTAATATCCAAAATCCAACAATAGTAATAATAAAACATACGAACGTCTACTACATCTCAGGATAATGGTAAGGAAGGCGTCTAGCTACACCCTTTTTCAGCTCCCAGGCTATCCTATATCTAAACGTCAAGGCATCGTTTCGAGACCACGTATCATATTCGAGCACATCTGAGCGAGCTATGTAGTCCATGTACTTGAGGACGTAAATCCCGCAATCATGACTGTTATATTGCTTTGGTCGGTTTTCTATCGTCACGACCGTCCAAGGATCTATCATGGTTTTGCTCGTGATGGCTTCCCCCTTAAAATGTCGACACGCTAGTGGAATGATAGTAGTCTGCATCCAACAATAAAAAAAAGTTATCAAGCCTATGTAACAAGAAGAATAGACTATGAGCGAAGGTCAAGATATAAACTAACCACCGCATTGATGTACGTGGAGTACATCTGCGCCAGCTGCCGACCAGGTCCGTCTTCCCTTAGGCTATCGTATATGTGGACCACTTTATTCTCTGGAAAGAGAACTAATAGGAAGAAGTGGCTTGCATGAAGAGCAGGTAGCATGATTAGGTTCGCCTCAGCTGCGGGACATTGATAGTCCGCGTTCAAGTAGGAAAGCACGTTTGCAGATGGTCGCCATTCACCCTTGCTTGTCCCTCGCTTCCTCCTCCATTCTGTGAACTCCTTCATGCTATTCACCATGAATGGGATAACAAAAGAGGCATACATGTTGAGCTTCAAAGTTTGGCAGGGTTATAATTTAGCTCTCTAACACGGAGCAGATCTATATAAGCGTCAATGAGAAAATTTGAAATATCTGTGTTCGGCGCCAACAGTCTTAGATCTGAGTGAGCTAGGAATGTCGCAACAGGAAAGTCTGCTGTAGCGATTGGCTCATGCCCAAAGTAGTGCCGGTCGATCCAATCCCTTTTGGCCGGACTCAATGGCTTCGTCGGTTGTCCTTTATCCGACCGGATGCTTGGGCGCGATGCCTGGATTCCTACTTGGGTCACCTGACTCTGGGGCTGAGAGTCGTACGCGTCAGGAGGCAAGCGACTAGATGGCTCCCACACCTGACTCTGGGGCTGATAGTCGTACGCGTCAGGAGGGAAGCGAGTAGACGGCTCCCACACCTGACTCTGGGGCTGAGTCGTACGCGTCAGGAGGCAAGCGAGTAGACGACTCCCACACCTGACTCTGGGGCTGATAGTCGTACGCGTCAGGAGGCAAGCGACTAGACGGCTCCCCTTGGTAACCCCGGTACGCAAGACTAAAGTTTTGAACTTCAGTCTTGTACCTCTCAATGGACCTCTTGAGATTGTCAGGAGCCTGCGCGACAAACCAGTCAAACCCCTCCAGCTGCTTGAACACCTCAGTGCCCTGGTCAACCTAAAAAACATGCATACAAAATATGGCTAATCATTTCAGGCATGGTCGATAAGGTGCGCAAATAAAAATTGAAACAACACTAGCATGACTTACAATGTTCAATGCCCAGAACTGGTCATAGATCTCACGTGGCGCATACGATGTCTTCCTCGCCTGGGAAGGGCGATTCACCCTCGTGCGCGTCACCTTGAGAAACCATTGCAGGTACTCCTCAATACTGATGCTGTCGGCCTTCAGCGATACAAGGCTATCATATGTTTCTTGCCAGGTATTCCACTGTTGCACCTCGTCGCTCAACAAATTCAAGGCATCAGGCACCTCGAAGTTCGGCCCTCGACCACTCCTGTATGGCCGCATGTCTACAGCGGGTTTTGGTATCCCTTGTAGACAGCCAGCTTGCCTCATAGCTCGATCGGGCATCTGAAACTCACATACTTCGAAGTGAATAAGCGGCACCCGAACCAAACCTGCCAGCACGTACGACACCGGAAGTTGCCAACACCACTCATCCAACCGATGCATCACCTTGCCATATGGCTGCCACGTCACCTGGGATGCATTGAGTATCTCTAGTTCCCCCGATAGAACTTTAGATGGTGGTGCGGGTCTACCCGTCTCCTCCGGTTGGTCGTAGGCCCCCAGGCCCACACCCTAGGCCACGTCTCATCGGAATATTCCCGCGGTTGTGGACGACCCGTGGGTAGCCTCTCGTAAGACCAAACCTGTGAATGCAAACATTATCTGGAATTAGTAATTAATCCCGAATATATTGACACGTCAACCAAGAAAATAAATGCTCAAACCTGTAATAGAGTCAGGCAGGCGGCAATGGACTTGGCACCGTTTCTCGTAGCTTTGTGCAGTGCTCGATATAGGTGCGCAAGGACAGCTGAACCCCACGAATACGAGTATACCTCCTCAAGATCCTCCAAGAACACCATATACTTCGGATGCACCGTGTTTTTCGAATGCGTCGGAAGTAATATAGCTCCAATAATATACAGAAGGAATGCCTTCGTATACGTCACGAAATCGTGAGGAGTGTATTCATCCGGTAGCACGCCGTACTGCTCTCTCAGCCATTTAAGCTTGATGCCGTTTGTTGTAAGAGCTGCCCTTGGAATTCCCGGAAAATACTGCATAGCCATATTCGCTATGGATGCAGACGTTTTGTTCAAAGTAACGGGTCTGCCGTGACATGGGATTCCAAGTATAAATCCGACGTCCTCTAACGTAACAGTCATTTCACCAAACCGGAAGTGAAATGAGTTCGTCTCGCTCCTCCATCGTTCAACTAGAGCGGATATAAGGCAATCGTCGTGTCGAGACCATTTCCCGGGATCGGTGAACATAGTTAAATTTTGACGGTGTAATAGCTGTATTTGTTCCTCGTTTAGTACCCACTCTTCAAGGTGCCTTGTGCTTTGAATTGTTTCCAAAACACCCCTATCGACACCGTCAAATACGTGCCTCGCGACGTGGTCATCGTCATCGTATAGGATTGATGTATCATGAGGTCCAGCGTTGAAATTCATACCTCTAAGAACAAAATATAATTATAAACCAACTTAGTATCCATAATATTTACATTCCAAAACTATAACTGGATCTTTAACCTAGCTTACCAACACATTAGCAATAG
>JAVXUP010005279.1:0-20782 GCA_033070095.1 Escallonia herrerae | reverse complement strand
CTATTTGTACTTGTAGGTTTATATTTGAGGGGACACCTGAGGATGACATTGCCACAAGAGTGTTTCCCATGTTCATCCGGATGGTGAGAGGCAAGCAGGTTGGTTTAGCCCCCATATACTTGGATACCTTGTATTCACATTTGGGCCAGTTCTCCAATGACGTGAAGAGGTCTTACGGGCTGTACCAGGTCACTATGTATGTTGATTGAGTGTTCCTACAGAGATATTTTTATAAGTGCTATGTATATTACCGGTCACCATGTATCTGCAGCCGCATCCCTTCCCGATGATGGGTACGGTGACACTTCCCAACTGGGCAGCACGAGAGGTACCTACTTGGTATAGTGGGGGTAGGGCATTTGCTTAGGGCGGTGGAGCAGAATGCTCTATGTGAGTTGGCGAGTGTGCTAGATAGGAGAGACGAGTGCTTTTCATGTCTATATCTTGACATGCATTCTTTGTACGAGACCCCACCATGGCTATATGCACGACATTCACACATAGCTGAGTTGGAGAGAAGAGTTAGCACCTGGACAGGTAACTCTGTTAGTAGCCTATTTCTTGGGGTGGCTCCCTGTGGTTATAGATAATGGCAAAATGTCTATAGTGTCCCAGTCCTACATGGCGAGATATAGTCTGAATCGTCTTTCAGTTATGATCTAGAGCCCCATGTGGATATGACAGGCTATGGAGTGTGGACACGGCCTTCCGATACACCTTTTTTGACAGAGCCCAAGAGTGGCCGGCACTGACTAAGGACTAGAGGGGGCCCAGTACATTATCAACGGGGGCAGTGACAATGGAGTATGCGTGATGGTGGAGTGGTTGTGGGCTACTTAGGTAGACTGGCTATCACAGCTACCGTCTGACAAGTGCAGGGTCAATGTCTACTTTGATGAAAGAGGGCTAAGGTTGATTACAGCACATGGTATGAGGCAGTCTGGCATGTCTGAACTGATTACAGGCTACTCGGGTTCCAGTTCAGAGAGGGATGTGGAGGAAGACGCAGAGCAGATGGGTGATGTTAAGGAGGGTGCTGTTGCTGATAAACCGGTGGTCCATGTGCCAAGGGTGCTGGGTGCTGGCAAGAGTCCCCTTTCAACACTGAGAGTGGGGGTGATTGCGAGGGCTCAACATGCGATGGAGGGTAGTTTCGGACCAAAGAGGTTGTGTGAGGTATTGGACGAGTCCAAATTTGAGGTTAGAGTTTCTATCTTTTCTTTGTATAGTTGTCGTGTGTTGTATCTAGCTGCGTTCTGACATTATTTCTTGTTTGCTTGGCAGGGGTTCAATGATGCCGGTGGTGATGATGATGATGATGATGAACTAGGCTACGAGGTCAAGGATGCTGAGGCTACCGAGGAGACTAAGGTAATTGATGTTGAGGGGACCAAGGTAGCTGATGTCAGGGCGACTGATGAGGTTGAGGTAGTGGATGCCGAGGTGACCGAGGCGATGGATGCCGTGGTGACTGAGGCTGAGGAAATTGAACAGGCAGCAGGTTATATTACAGAGCTAGACCGTGAACTGAGCATGCTACACAGCTACCCTAGAGCTGAGGGTGTTGTTAAGGAGGCGATGGTAGGGCTATCGTGCAGTGGCCGGGTAGGCGACACAGAGATGTTTTATGTCGGGGATACTGGTTGATTAGGATAGAGACAGACACTATGACAGAGGGGGTCATGGGCCGGTAGCTACACATATGGTGATTACAGATCTGGTCCCGCAGCAGGCGGTTCAGACTTCGTCATTTATGGAGCTTCCCCTGGACACACTGTCAGGGTCAGTGATTGACACCAGTGCTAATCTTTTGGCTATGCATTCAAGCACTGTCAGTACTAGGGCTACAATGGTGGTTCGTGGTCCCCTTTTAGTACGCATTGAGGTTATAGTGAACCATGATGCCAGGGGGATTGTCTTTTGGGCAGCATAACAGGCCACCGTGGAAGAATATTGGATTGCTTGCTGAAACGGTGCGTTGACTAGAGATTGTGAAGGCAAGATTCCTGCAAACATTTAAGCGATTGACCGTGAAGAACCCAATTCTTTTAAGGATGATGTATGTTGCATTCATTGAGTGGCTAGTGCTGCTTGCTGGCATGTCAACGACAGACTGAAGTCCGGAGCTTATATCGCAGTCCTTTTTGGAGCTTGCGCCCTTTATGACTCTCGGCTTGCAGTTGGATTGGTTGATAGACTTTTTGAGGTCGAGGATCCGGGGCATTGAGTTGGGAAAAAGGTAGCCCTTAGGAGTTTCCAGAAGACCATGATGAAGAGGCAGCGAAAGGTGCTGGAGGAGGGGGTGACATATATTGATACTGAGCTGACAGAGATCGATAGACATCTAGCCAAGTTGTAGAGACGGCGGACCAAGGTGAAGGGTTGGCGGGTAGGGCTAGCGAGGCGTTGTGTTCAGTAGGACGCTGGGTGGTTCGATCTACCAGCATAGTGATAGACACTTAAGGCTTTTAGTTCTAATCATGTTGCAATGCTGTTGACTGCTCTTCCTTAGATAGTTTGTACTTTACATTTTCTTGTAGACATCGGGCCCGGTAGTGGCCTACGAACTTTGAGTTGTATTCATTTTGATTATTTTGATATTGCAGTCATATGTTTTCTTTGGATCTGTACTTGTTGTTGTGTGATATTTATCTTTTGCTGTTCTTGGATGAATTGAATGTGTAGGTGGCCTCAAATGGTCATCCCCCTGCCCTTACAAAGACACTTAATTGACAAGGTTGGAAACAAAATTGTACAAGTGTAAATAGAAGTTGAGGCAAAAGAATAATATTGCGTTGATAGTATTGAGGCCGAAATGTCATTGAGGCCAAAATGTCATTACATGAGTAAAGTAAGAACTTGTAATAGTCAACAAAAGTTACAAGTCTATGACAACTATGCATGTACAAAATGCTATTTATAAGTGTTCTAAGCTTTGGGGTGGGCAGGGGGCGGGAGAAATAACCCGTAGCTAACTACGCATAATACTTTTTCAGGTACCAGCCGTTGATAGAGGCCATGATCTGTCTGTCGTTGGGTTGAGGAGGAGGTAGGAGTTGTCGTCTCTGGTTGCATGCACTTGGAAAGGACCTTCTTAATTTAGTATGAACTTGGGGGCTGAAATGTTGGCTTGTACATGCTTGGTGGCTTGAAGGACAAGGTTGCCTTCAACAAATGACCATGGTTTGACTGACTTCTCAGAGGCTTTTGTGAGCTGCTGATTATGCTTCTTCATCCGGCGCAAGGCGCTGGCTCTTTTTTCATCAAGACCTTCAAGAGCTGCCATTCTAGTTTCTTCGTCCCTGAGACTGCTACACAAGGAGAGTTTGGCCAAAACGACACCGATCTCAACTGGTACCACACACTCATTCCCGTATACAAGGGAGAATGGGCTTCGTTGTTGTGTGCTTGGAAGTTCTATAAGCCCAAAGTGCCATACTTAACTTCTCAGACCAAAACCTACTCTTATGGACCATTCGCGGCAGAACGGGCAATAGAGTTTTGTTGGAGGCTTCAGCCTGGCCATTACCCTGGGGTAAGTAGGGAGTTGATGTAGCATGGATGATGTGGTACCACTCCATAAGGGCTTGAACCTCCATGTAGATGAATGGCTTACCATTTTCTAAGATGATACATCGGGGAATGCCAAAACGACATATGATGTGTTCATGCAGGAAGTTGGAAGTGACTTCTCCCGTAGCACTCCAAAGAGGTATGGCTTCGATCCAATTTATAAAGCATTTGGTTGCGACCATAATCCATATTTGACCTTTGAACGGCAGATGGATAGGGCTGATAAGGTCGAGGGCCCAAGAGTGAAACAACTAGGGGGTCAAGATCATGCAAAGGTCAGATGTCGGCGTATGCATCTTGTCAGCATGCCTCTGACAAGGCTCGCAGTGCCGGACATGAGAGATGGAGTTGGACTCTATAGTCACCAGTAGTACCCCAACCTTACCAATTCTGAATACAATTTTTGGGAGCCTAGATGCTCACCATAAACACCTTTGTGCACTTCATTGATCATTTGTACTACTTGGGTACCCTGTAGGCACCGCAGAGTATGGCCTAAAAATCCTTTGCGAAATAAATTTCTTTTTGTTACAAAATACCTAACTGATTTACATTTGATAGATGGGGCTGAACTGTGGTTAAGGGGCAGAATCCCATGGGACAAGTATTGGATGAAAGGTTGGCGCCAGTCACCCTAAACGTCGATTACAAGAGCTTTTGCGTTTTTCGATGCAAATAAGCATTTGGGACAGTTCCACTGGATAGCTGAAGCATCTTTGGCCATGGGCGGTCAAAAGAGGCCCATGCGCTGAAGGCGACAGTATAGAGGGTGACCGTCAAGGCTACAACTTTTCTGGTGGCCGGGTTAAATTTTTTATCTTGATTTGACGAGTGCCAAACACCTAGTTAGAGTGCCTCCGAGACAACGTCTGCACTACACATCCCAGCATCATAAAGTTTATGAGAGTAGAGGCATAAGCATAAGATGGTGTCTTGACCTGGTCAATAATTGGCAATCATTTGAGGTATAGTCCTTCGAGACTAGATTTAAAGTTGTACATGGTTCGATCCTCTTGATGATGGTTAGCATCTACTGCTCACCGTCAACTTCTATTTTGGACACAATCATGGCCAACATGTCTGCATGTATGTTGTGGGACCTCTTGTGATGTTCATATTGGACATGGTCAAGTCTTCTTTCCAAGTGTTGTACCAAGGCACGATAAGGTGCCAAGGCTGGTTCCTTGACTGTGAACTCCCCATTAGCCTACTTCTTGATCAAGTTTGAGTCTCCCTTTACTTACAGTGACTTAGCCTCCATGCTGATGGCCAGCATGAGACCAATGACAAGTGCCTCGTAATCAGCTTCGTTGTTAGACACGAAGAATGCAAGCTTGAAGGATAGAGAGGTGATAACACCATCTGAGCTTGGAAGGACTTTGTCGGCACCTCCTGTTGGCCAGTGGATGAGCCGCCAAACTCAAGTGTCCCTAACTTATCAATATTAATGATCAGGGCTCTCTCCTCCCCAGGCAATTGGTCCGAGATCGGCTCATAAAGTTGGCGTAGGAAGAAGGCTAAGAGGTTAGCAAGTGCTTGTCTCAGTAGAGCTTTAGGGTTCTTGATCATCAGGCCAAACTCGGTCAGAAGCAGAAACTAGCATGTGAGTTGCCTAGACAGGGTGGGGCAGGTGAGCATGTACTGGATTGGATCAGACTTGGTGATAAGTGTGATTTGATGCACCAAAAAATAGTGTCTAAATTCTTACGAGGCATTTACCAAGGCCAGACAGTGCTTCTCGAGCTTAGAGTAATTTGCCTCGGGTCTCCTGATCGTCCGGCTGAGGTAATATATAGGGCGCTCCACCCCATCTATCTCTTGGGCAAGTAAAGCCCCTATGGACCTAGGCGTGGAGGTCAAATATAGTAAGAGCGGGATACCCCATTGAGGCACTACCATAGTCTGGGGTGACATGAAGACCAACTTGATATGTTCAAAAGTTTGGCCAGTGTGGGGATGAATCATAAAGGTAAGAAACTTCTGCGAGGAAGCTCTTTAACTGCTTAGTGTTTTAGGGAGAAGGCATCTCTTCGATAGAGGCGGCTTTAGAAAGGTCAACATCGAAGTAATGTCGACTGATCAGAAAGCCAAGAAACTTACCGGAGGACATTCTAAAGGCACATTTTAGTAGGTTCATTCGCATGTTGTACTGGCGGTAATAATCAAAGACTGCTTGGATATTGGTGAGGTGATCACTTTCCTTCTTAAACTTGATAATGAGATCATTGGCAAAGTCTTCCATTGTCCGATGTATCATGTCATGGAAGATGGCTGTCATCACCCTATAATAGGTAGCACCTGCATTCTTGAGGTTGAAAGGCACGACTTTCCAACAGAGGTTGCCCATAGGAGTGCGAAAAGCTGTCTTAGCCGAGTTGTCAGGTTTTATTCGAATTTGGTTATAGCGGGCAAAATCATCAATGAAGGATAAGGTTCTGTGTCCGGCAACAACCTCTATGAGCATGTCAATGTTAGGCAGGGGAAACTTGTCCTTTGAGCATGCTTTGTTCAATTCCCAAAAGTCAATACAAACATGGATTTGGCCATTCTTCTTCTGTACAGGGACAACATTGGCTAGCCAGATAGAATTAGTGATAGGTTCAATGAAGCAGGCATGTGGAAGGCATTTAATCTACTGTTTGATTTTTAACTCAAGCTTGGGGTAGAAGGTCCAGGGGTGCTGTTTAATAGGGAAGGACTCAATAGCAATATTGAGGTGATGTGTTATAAGTGCGGGGTCTAACCCAAGCATTTTATTATAACTTCAAGACAATACATCGAGATATTCGAGAAAAAGGCAACCAATTCCTCCCTTCGACTAGGGCGAGTTTAGTGCCAATGTAAGTCAGTCTAGGTTTTTCCCATGGGTCAGCCAGGTTGATTTCTTTCAGGTCTTCAGCCTGAAGGTGAAGGTCGTATTCATAAGAGGGAGAGCGGCACAAAGGTTGAGAACGGGGTCCCGCGAGCAATGCTCGGCCGTACAACACCATTCAGTCTACAAGGGTAGGTCTGGGTCTAGGGGTCAGATGATTGACCACCTGAAGCCCTCGACATCGTCATAATTGGTAGATCACTTTGTCGTCTTTGACGATACGCTGGAAAGTTAGTTCAGACTTTTGCTCCTTGGACTTGGGAGACAAAGACGGGGAGTTGGCCTTCGTTGCAGGTAGGGTAGTTGAGATTGACGCCTTGTCGTTGCTACTCTTCTTGGTTTTGGACTTAGGAAGCTTACTTTCACACAACTCTTCACAGTCTAGCAATCTAGTTGAATGGATATGAGTAGAGTTCTCACCATCCTCGGTAAGTTCAATAAAGAAAAAGGTCTCGGCAAAGTAGGATTCAACACATTTAAATGAAGCCTTGATGGCTAGGATTGTCATGGCTGCCTATGTATCCAAGGTCGGCCAAGTAGAAGGTGGAATGTGGGCTCATCGTTGATCACATAAAATGTGGTGTCACAGCATACAGGGCTGACCATGAGGTCGACAGGATATGAACAAGGGTTGACTGAAGGCCCTGCTCAAAGCCGATGATCTTTATTGGGTCACGGATGCTTTTCTTGTAGGGATGTTGGTCCTTTACAAAGTGACAAGGGGTATGATGTTGACTGAGTCACCATAGTCTACCAAGGTACAGTATAAGCCTGTGCTATTAATGGTATATTCTAAGAACAACTGTGTGTTGTGATGCTCGACTGGCGGTGAGTCTTTGTCTAAGAAAACCAAGGCAGTGAGAGAGATGTGTCAGAGCTTGGCCTGAGTGGCAAAACATTCAGGACGAAGGCCGGTGGTGACCTCAATTAGTTAGTTGGACAAGTAGGTCGCTGTGGGTGAAAACCCCATTTCATCAAAGAATCATTTGATCTTTATCATTTGCCCGAAGGCGGGTGTTGGCTGGTCGGCTGATGGCACGTGAGGTGCGAATGATGGAATGACCTTTGTTAAGACCTCGTTGGTAGTGGGTTCGACGTGGTCAGTTATGTCTATGATGACCTGATACTCTTTGTTGTTATGGCCATGAGGGGGGCACATCATAGCCTTTCGTAACTTATGGTCACCCAAAGTGACATTCCTTGCAAAGATGTCTCCTAGCCTATTGAAATCCTTCAAGTAGTGCACAACAGCCCTGTGATAAGGGCAATAGTTGGGTCGTGCCTTGTCTGCTTCGGTGGGAGTTGTCTTTGCCGGTGGCAGATAAAAGTTGTCGTCGTGCTCAACCTAGTCTGTTAATAGCTCTTTTGTTGTCTTGAGGTCGCATGGGTATTAAGGGCAGGCTCTCGCCTTCTCCTCTTGTCAAGTCATTGGTCCCCTTCTTGGGACTAACGCTTGCGATTTTTGTTGTTGTTGTTGTTGTTATTGTTTTTGCGGTTGGTTTGAGTCTCAGACGGGTCTTCCATGATAAGAATGGTATTTTGAGGGTGAGGCTACCACGCTTAACAGGGCCGACCAACTCGTAAGTGCGGCGGGTTGTCTCCTTGAGGTGACCCCATGACCTCAACTGTAAGTTCTCAATATGAAGACGATACACATTACTCATGTTCTTGATACACATGAGAACCAACCTTTCATCCTTACTAAAGTCCGTGCACTCAAGGCATTTAAGATGGAAGCAGTGCACGTACTTGTCCAAATCCTCATCAGGGTTTTAGCATATGCCGATAATATCAACAATGGTGACCCTTTCAATCTCATATTGGAATTTGTCCAATAAGAGGGGTACTATGTCATTCCACGAGTTAACAGTCCCCTTAGGGATGGTGGTGCCAAGTGTAGCCAAGGCCTATTAAGGACTTGTGAAATTCCTTAAGTTTCAATTTTTCTCCCAGTTTATTTTGTTCTAAAGAACTGCCAATCTGGTTCAGTGCTCACGGGCGTTGGCCTCACGTCCTTGGAAGAGCACAAAGGTTAGCTGCTTGTACTTAAGTGGGTAGGGCGTGATATAGATGTCACTAGCTTAAAGCACATGACCAGTTAGTCGGGTTGAGGAGTCAGGTTCAGATTTCTTGATAGGGGGTGGATGATAGCTTCCAAGTCAGATTAAGTGACATAGTGAGGATAGGGCTCTTTGAGGCCTAAAGGGATGTGGTAGCTAGCTGGGGCACGTAGAGCGCCCGAGCCCTAGATAAGACAACTTGGAGAATGAGGGCAAGAGAAGGTTGCGGGTATGTGACAGGAGCTAGTAGCAGCATCTGTGTAGGGGTGTGGGTGGCCAGACGAGACATGTCCACCACCTGGCCAGTGGTTTGGTGTTGGTCAGCCGGATAGAGGTTGGGCTCTATCTCAATTGAGTAATTAGTTTTGGAAGAGCTTCGTGTCGGCAAGGGGCAAGATGGTGCGGCAATAGGGATGATATCCTATAGTATTGGTCCAAGATCTGTCTAAGGTTTGCGAAGTAGTACCACAGGGGGAGGCACATCAATTACAGGTGGTGAAGATGCTGCAAGTCTTACCGCCAAGGGTTTAGATGAACGAGGCGGCAGTGATCGAGACACTCGAACTTAGGCAGTGTTTGGGGCCGGCCTAAGCTCTGAAGGCTATATTTGAGAAGTAGCTTGTTGAGAGGCTAAGGCTTGTACAGATTTGTATCTCCATAGTGGCGGTCATAAGAATGGACTAGGAGTCTTGTAGGTTGGCTATGATCAGTGTAAGCTGTTGAACAACTGCGTTAACAATAACTTGCACATTAGGTATGGTGGTTGCTGGCGGGTCTTGGAGTCGTACGACATTAGTCTCTTCCTCGTCACTAAGATGATGCTCTTCTTGGATAGTAGGGTTGAGCCCTTGACTGGTTGTCCTGGTAGCTCTCTGTTGCACAGGCATGATGGCTAAGTGTACAAGACAGGCGGACTGCACTACGATGCTCGCCTCCTCACCTGATTTGCCAAAATGATGCCAAGGAAGTGGTTCGTAGCTACATAGAGGTGCAACAAAGGATACAGTCCGAGTTAGCTGCTAGATGTACAAGAGTGGGACACACTGACGGTGGAGTAAGTGTAGAGAGCAAGGGTTCCCAGACAGGCTATAAAGAGTGGCAGTGCTATGGAGACGAGGGTTGAGACGAACTTGGCCGATAGTCGACAGTCATGCTAAGGTCCACGTCAAGTCCAATGTCACGGTCGATTGTTTTGTCCAATATCACAGTCTAATTACGTTTCTCTCTCTAGAATTCAGTAGCTCTAAATTCTAGAGTGAGAAAGTGATTTTCGTCAGAATGAGAATTCTTGTCCCAAATGAATTCCAAAGTCCTCTATGTACAGGCAAAAGTGTGCCTGTCATCAGTTGACACATGCTATCCTCTGGGAGTGACACGTCACCGAGGTCCACAAATACCGGTGCTTCTTTGGACTATCGGTTCCCATATTCGTGCTGCCTGACCCACACAGTTTTCGCTCTGTCTGTAAAAAAAGACTGACCGTACACCGTCAGCATGATCAGAGTAAGACTTTATTGTAGCCACCGGTCCAATGCCCTTACTGAATCCCACAGGGGTTCGTCAAAATACATGGAGAGAAACTGATAGAGGGGGGGAAGGGTCCCTACGCCCGACTGCCAGTGGGACTAGGCGCGATGCCCTCCAAAGACCAGCTCCTATCTCAGAGTGACCTGGGGGTTATTGTCTTAGGGGCACCGACGATCACCGGTAACATGAGTGTGACGTGGTCACAGCCATGCAAGTCACCCTAGGCAGAGATAGCTTTTATGGTAGCGAGCCTATCCTGCTAATGAAGGGCCTTCATTCCAGAGCATTACGAATGAAGCCCCTCGGAATGCTATACACTCCGAAAAGTGGGTTGAAGCATGTTCCACGTCCACAGCGGGGGTGCATGGTGGGATGAAGGAGTACGGTGCTAAGGGGCACATAACATGAAAGTAAATACGAGCACGGTGCTAGGTGCACGAGACACGAGAGTGAAGCACGGGCGTAGTGCCAGGGGCGCGGGACACAAGAGTGGCGCACTGGCATGAGAGTGGCGTACGGGCGCAGTGCTAGGGGCGAGAGACACAAGAGTGGCGCACAAGCACATTGACATCTGTCGGGATATAATATCTGATACCTAGGGCAAGTGACATCAGAATGGCGCATGGGCGCGGCAACGTCTATCGGGTAAGAGGGCATCGTGCTAGGGGCACGCGATGCATGAATGGAACATGGGTGTGGAGATAGGTGTCACGGAGACGGCGCGCGGGCGACGACAGGCATTGCGAAGACAGCGGGAGAGCGACAATGGGCGTGCGACGGTAGTCATCATGGAGACGGCTTGCGGCCGTGGGCGATGGATGCTATTGGTTGTTTGAAAAGATAAGGGTTAAAAGGAGAAGGCCAAGGCCAATCCCCAAGGGAAGGCCAAGTCCAACCCCCCTTTGGGAAGGCCAAGGTGCGCCAATGTCGTCCACTTAGGAAAAAAGGGTATTCGGCGGGCGAGGCAAAACGAGCGCATTTCCATAAGTCGTGCGAAAATAAAATTCTTGGCATAGACGAAATGAAAAAATGAAAAATAGAAACAAAAAGCGCGTGCTTTGAGCGTGCATCGCTTTCACCATTTAGGGAGCGTTAAAAATTTAACCGTTGAATACGGTTACGTGTTGCACAAAACGGAACTCACAATAAACCCATGGGTGCGACCACGATAGGTTGAGAACATAATGATAGGCTAGTTATGTTCGACAGTTACATGTCGTTGCATTTGGTGGTGGTGCAGATAAGGTGGGCATGATGGTTGTTTTGGGTTGATGGTGGCTGGCCGTGATAGTTATCGGGGTGATTGGTGGTGGCATTAGTATGGTGAATTCATGTAGTTTGGAAAGTGGGGCTCCAAATTGGAGAGTAACGAGATAGCAAATGACAGAGAAAGCACTATGATTTTGAGATTTTAACTCCCTGTCATCATATTTTTTTTTCATAGTGACAGTCTTACTGCTGAACTTTATAACGTCTTTCAGCTCCCATTAGCTTTTAGGCTCATTTGGTTCAAAAATGGTAATTTAGGTACTGATTTTGTACTTTTAAATTAAGCTGAACTTGAACGATACTTTAGGATAAAGATTGAGATTAGCTCGTAGAATTTATATTAGCATCAGAGAAGGCAAACAAAGTTTTACTAACACAGAATTTTGATTGTAGCTAATGTGTCCCTAAACAAATGATTTTAGTCAAAGCATGGGCCAAAGCTCGGCTCAATTGGCAAAAGCTTGGCTCAATGGGCATCTCTTCTGAGGTATATGCAAGCGTTGTAAAAAACTTTTCTCAGCTACAGTTAGCTTTTAAATACTCGCCGTCTTTGATTTGATCTTGGGTCTTTGGTTGTGGAATTTTATCTGCCCTTTTTACCTATACAAATCATGGTTTGATTATTGGATATGCGCTAGAGACATTGTAAGCAACAATGATCTACTTTTTAATGTAATCACAAATTCCTACAATGAGTAATGTAAAAGGTAATAATCCTGTTTTGCTGATTGTCCCGAAGAATATCAAACCTATGAGTCCGCACTTCACTACATTGTTCTCTAGCATCTAACGAGGGAGGCGCCGCATTCACTACCGGATGGTGCCATTGCATTACTGCTGCTACATTAAAAGTAAAAAGGTAAACATATCAGCTTTAACACCTTTAAAAAATTTGACAACTCCTGATCAAGAAGAAGAAGGAGAAGTTATTTAGAACTTTGAGATATAAAACTAATAATTATTCTTTTTTGTTACCACCATCACAATTATCATGACCTAGCCACTACCACCATCATTACCACCACAAGGACATCTTCACCTCCACTATACTATCGTCATGTCACTACGTCCGTATCCGTCAAAATCATCTAAATATCTACCACACTACAACCACTATCACGATCGCGATGTCCCTTCTTATCGCTATCATCACAATTACCTCACCACTTCTTCAAGCACCACTACCACCACTATTGATACCTTTGCAGCTGCTGCCGCCGCCACCATTACCGTTATTACTCCATTGCCACTGTCACTACCACCACAAAAACCATTTTGGCCAAAAAAAGTTATAAACTACATAAATAAATGCATAATCTTGGTAAAATAGATAAATTTATAAATAGAACAATTTTGAGACACTTACTTTGGTTTACTAAAAATGTTAACTTATTTTTCAGTAAAAGTTCAGTCGCTTAAAGTTTTCAATTTTACGAGTTTAACGCTTAAATTTTTCAGTACTTAAATTTTAAGTTTATCAAAAGCCCCTAAGGTAATTATATCTTTCCATTGATGCCTTTTAGAGTATCAAGCCAGTGAGCCCAAATTTCCTACACTATTCTCTAGCATCAAATAAGGAGGCGTTAGATTCTGTTAATAAATTGGGTCAATGGACCCATTATCCGCCCACTAACAGATAATGTGTATTTGTTAGTCTGGATAATTACAGTTAATTAGAGGATATTTATCTCCTAAGTGTTTGAGGTAAATACATCTTTATCTCCTAAGAGTTGGAGGTAAAGCCAGTCTCTAATTGTATCTCTATATAAAGGCTAGAGATATCCCAATAAATAAAGGAAGTCATAGCAATAATCCCTCTCTCTATAGCACTCTCTCTAGAGCAATCACCAAGCTCTAGGATTTGGTTCGTGGACGAAGAACTCGACTCTAGTAGCCGTTTTCGTACCTGCGAAAAAGATCAAGCGTGTTGGAGGCTCGTAACAACAAGGATCCTACGTCGGAATTTTCGGAGACTTCGTACGGTATGTTTTCGAACCCATTAAGTGTTACGTGGTAGCACGATGAATGTTGTAATCGTTTCAACATTGGTATCAGAGCATGATTACTTGTTGATTCGCCTTTAACATGCTAGATTAAATAATGTGCATGTTACGATTTTTTCCGGATACATGAATGAGACCCATTATTAAAATTCGAAATTTATTGAGCATGTTTTTCTGAAAAATAATTAGATGTTTTTGTTCTCCTATGGTTGAGGATGAACTCCATAAAATTTCGTGATTTTTGGATGCATGATTTGTGAGAAATCACGATTTTATTTTTCAAGAAAACTGTAGTTTTTTCGAGTTTTGGGACTCAAATTCGGAGTATGATATTCTGTTTTTATCATGATCGGTTGGTACATAATTAATCTATGTTGTATAAGCTTTCCAACGATATATCGTACGCATTATTTGGCTTAAAAACGAGAGAGATATGGCATCCCGAAGTTGGCATCGCGACATGGCGGCGCTGGAAAAATTAGGGTTTTCCTACGAAGATGATGAACAGTAAACCCACGCGCGCCACGCGCTCAAGCCGAGCCGTACACGCGCCACACGCGCAAAGTCGCGCCGAAACCAGCCGTCACGCTCATCCACGCGCCAGTCGTGGCTGAGCCCAGGCGCGAAACGCGCCCACGCGCTCTCACGCGCCAGCAAGGCAGCGTCCACGAGCCCACGCGCTCCACGCGCGCGTGCCTACCACGCGCCTGCTCCAAGAATCAGCTGCGCTGTCCCACGCGCACGGCGGCGCGTGGAGGCGCGTGCAGACTGGTTTTTGGGCGGTGATCATCACCGCCGGCGAGTGGAGTCTTGTCGTGCCTTCTGAAAATTTTCAATGGTGTTGAATTACCTTTATACCCTCTGTGTGTGTTCTGTTTAATTTTTAAACGACTTTTTCTATGAAAAATTAACTTTAAAATTTTGTTTTATACACACAGAATTTTTATTTAATTTCAGAGGGTATATTAGGGTTAAATTTACTGTTTGCCAATTTTTTTAGGATTTATCTCTCAGTTTTTGGTCATTTGTGAGTATTTTTTGTGGTACTTTTGTGGTTCCCAAAAATACGAATAATGCGTAAATATTATTTTTTGCACTTCGTGAGTAGCAATAAATATTTTTGGAGAGTTATATGACATAGATAAATTATGTCTAATTTGTTACATGCTTGCCTTGATTTGTGTTATGGTTTAAATATACTTTTGAGGTATATTTGTTGGGTTTTTGGTAAATCCACACTTTTAAACCATTTATATTTTCAAGGCCCTTGTCGCCCGTTTTCCTTGGGAGGAGAATGTGGCCTATTCATCCATTTTATTACCCTGTAACTTCTTATTTGAGTATGCTAGTTTTAGGTTAAATGGATGGATATTAGATTGGCATTCTAAAGAAACTTATGTTTAATGTGTTTACTTTTATTTTAAGAAAATTCTTTTGAGAATAATGTGTTGTGCGGCATCTCCATTTGTTTTATTGGAGTAGTTTGTAGTAGGATTCTCAAAGATGTTGTATTCTGCTATTTCCCTGTATATTTCGAGAAAGCCTTGTACGGGGATGTAATTTCGCACGCACATTATTCAAACCAGAATTTTCTTAGCATAAGTTATTAGAATGCCAATAGGGCTCAATGGAGTCCTTGCAAATTTAATTGCATGGTGCAATTTTATATTGTTCTAAATTATCATGTGGATGATTTATTATATTGTGGCTTATATGATGATGAAATTTATTGCGAAAAATTACTTGAAAAATATTTTTCCCAACTCACATACATGGGAGATGATTACGAGCTTAGCAGATTTTCGATTTCATGATGTGAGGAAGGATTATGTTTTTCATTTGAATTTTTTGAAATAAAAATAAGGATGTATAATTAATGTCTTTTCCTTGCGCAATCTAATGTAGTGAATATAATGGCCACCAAAAATGTCATAGCTGATCTCGTTAAGGGTGAGAAACTTAACGGAGATAATTATGACGTTTGGCACAAAAAGATGAAATTCATGCTGAACGAACAAGAGCTCGAGGAGCACTTGACCAAGGAGATGGTCGCGCCAACTGAGGCGCAACCCCTAAGAGACCACACTGCCTACCAGAAATGGAATCAGAAAGATCGTAGTGCGCGCTACACCTTGTTGAGCAGCTTGCAAAATGATCTAATTGGGCAGTATGATGAACTTCCAACTTGCAAAGCTTTATGGGATCAGCTCAAGTTTTCTTTTGGTGGAACCTCAACTACGCGGCTTCGTAGCCTTGTGATTAAGTTTGAGGAGTACACAAAAGACCCTAAACATACCATGAGTGAACATCTAAGGATGATGTCCAATATGATTGGTAAGCTAAGGGATGCTGGCCATGCGCTCACAGATGAGCAGCAAGTCAGAGCTGTCATAAGGTCCCTTCCTGCCTCGTGGGCCAATATGAAACAGATATTGACCCACAGTGAAAACATCAAGAACTTTTCTGATGTTTCACAGCATGTCATCCTTGAGGACGAGACTCGAGATACTGACAAGACCCTTGCTTATGTCGCCCAAGGGGGATCGCGCAATGCAAATGGCAAGCGCGAAAGACAAAGTAAGAAAGGTAAGAAAGGCGAGGCTAGCACTTCTGCGCCAAAGGAAGGAAAAATGAAGAAACGCAAGAGAGGAAAACGTGGTGGGAAAAAGGATCTGTCTAAAGTTAAATGCTTCAACTGTCAACAGAAAGGACACTTCGCTCGTGATTGCACTGAGCCGAAGAAGGTACTTTCAGAATCTCTCTCTCAGTTATATGTTTCCTCACATGTGATGGTTGCTCATTCCCAACCTGTGTGGTTTGTGGATACAGGTGCAACAAAACATGTAGCACGTGATCGAGAGGGGTTCGTAGATTATCACCGGATTCCAGCGGGTAGCAAACATATCTTCATGGGAAACAATAGTTCCGAAGAGGTGCTAGGGGTTGGTTCTTACCAGCTCAAGTTGCGCACTGGGCGCACATTGATTCTAGAGGATGTGCGATATGCACCCACAGTTCGGCTTAATCTACTTTCAGTTACTGCTTTATTAGACAGTGGTTTTTCCTTTATTTTTAGGGGTAATAAGTTGGACATTTTTTTGGATGATGTTTTGTTCGGACATGGTTTTCGCATGGATAGTCTTTTTCAATTGGATTTAATTGATTCTCAGTCTTCTTATTCTTATGTGGTGAATGATAATATTGTGAATGATTCTACCACCTGGCATGCAAGACTGGGCCACATAGGCCAAGATAGAATGACTCGTTTGGCTAGAGAAGGCCTTTTAGGCCCACTCGCAAAAGTCAATCTACAAACTTGTGAGGCTTGTTTGGCCGGTAAAGCATGCAGGAAGCCTTTTGGAAAGGCTGTGAGAGCAACTCAACCACTTGAGCTAGTTCACTCTGATATATGCGGACCTATGAGTGTAAAGGCACGCCATGGCGCCTCTTATTTCCTTACACTGATAGACGATTATACGCGATATGGTTATGTGTATCTGATATCTCACCGCTACGAAGCTTTGGACTGTTTCAAACGCTTTGTAGCTGAGGTTGAGAATCAGAAGAGAAGAATTTAAAAACTCTTCGCACTGACCGAGGACGCGAATATTTGTCAGATCACTTCAAGAAGTTTTGTGAGGAAAAGGGGATACGCAGGCAACTTACTATTCCTAATACTCCACAACAAAATGGTGTTGCGGAAAGAAGGAATAGAACATTGTTAGACATGGTTAGGTCTATGATGGCGCAAGCAAACCTTCCTATATCTTTTTGGGGGATGCCCTTTTGACTGCAGCCTATATACTTAATCGTGTGCCTTCACAGTCAGTCAAATCCACCCCTTATGAGCTTTGGAATGACCAAAAGCCAAATTTGGATAACTTGCGCCCATGGGGCTCAGCAGGTTATGTTCACAGTACTTCTCATAAGTATGGGAAACTAGGGCCTAGAGCAAAGAAGAGTATCTTTCTAAGGTATTCTGAAAACTCTAAAGGTTATGTAATGTATGGTGAACATCCAAATGGTGGAAGGACTGAAATAGAGTCTCGTGATGTCGATTTCATAGAGAGTGATTTTCCTAGCATTGGAGATGCGAGTAAGAATCTTGACCTCTATGAGTTAGAGGAGGTTGAACCCACTTTACCATCTTCAAGCGAAGGTGGGGAATTAGTTCCTCATCCGGTTGTCGCTGAAGATAGTGTAAGTGACCTTCAACCTAGTGGGAGTATCCCAGACAGTGGGAGCACACCACAAGGACCATTAGGTCAACAAGATTCTCAACTGCGTAGAGGTGCACGAGGAAGAGTTCCACGTCGTCGTTTTGAGATTGACGGAGAAATTCTTATGTGCACTCCAAATGATGAAGACGAGCCTACTTCTGTGGAAGAAGCCTTATCTTCATCTGCTAGAAATGAGTGGATGGCTGCAATGAAGGATGAGTTAAGCTCAATGGAAAAGAATCGAGTCTGGGAGTTGATTGACCTTCCGCCAGGGCGCAAGACTATTGGAAACAAGTGGGTTTTTAAAGTCAAGCGCAAGGTAGATGGGTTAATCGACAAGTATAAGGCACGTCTTGTGGCGAAAGGCTATACCCAACTGCGGGGTGTGGACTATGAAGATACTTTCTCCCCAGTGGTGAGATTTGCTTCAATTCGTCTGATCCTAGCTATTGTCGCCCAGCAGGATTTAGAACTTTTTCATATGGATGTTAAGACTGCGTTTCTCAATGGAGAACTAGACGAAGAGATTTATATGGCTCAACCCGAGGGTTTTGAAGTCAAAGGACATGAGCGCAAAGTTTGCCGTCTCAAACGTTCTATATATGGTCTCAAACAATCGTCTAGGCAGTGGTACTTTAGGTTTCATCATGCCATTACCTCTATAGGTTTTGAAATGATTGAACAAGACCATTGCGTTTACGTAAAACGATCCAAGAAAAATATTCTAATCCTTTCTTTGTATGTGGATGACATTCTTTTAGCTGGGAATGACATGAGTTCCATTGTCGCCACTAAGCAGTGGTTGTCCTCAACTTTTGAGATGAAGGACATGGGAGAAGCTAATTATGTGCTCGGGGTTAAAATCATACGTGATCGTCCAAAGAGACTTCTCGGTTTGTCTCAAGAGACATACATCAAGAAAGTCATTGAACGATTTCGTATGCATAACTCAAAACCCATAGACACTCCAATGGACAAGGCGTGTACTTTGACCACAGACCAATGCCCAAAGAATGATGAGGAAAAGAATCGGATGTCCAAAGTGCCTTACGCGGCTGCAGTAGGAAGTCTGATGTACGCTATGCTGTGTACGCGTCCAGACATCTGCTATGCCGTTGGAATGGTGAGTCGTTATCAGAGTAATCCTGGACCCGCTCATTGGAATGCGGTGAAGAGGATCCTTCGATACTTGCGTGGAACCGCTGATCTCGTCCTGTGTTATCATGGTGGAGACTTGAGACTGAGAGGATACAGCGATGCTGATTGGGGCGCTGATAGAGATGAGCGCATATCCACTTCGGGTGGAGCTATCTCTTGGTGCAGCAAGAAAAAGTCTTGCATCGCCCTATCCACGATAGAGTCGGAGTATGTTGCTTGTTCAGCAGCAGTCCAGGAAACTGTTTGGTTGAGGTCATTCTTACAGGCTCTAGGGGTTACAGCTCATGCAGATGAGTCTGTCACTGTTCACTGTGACAATACAGCTGCCCTAGATTTTGTAAAGGACCCCAAATATCAAACACATAGGCCTTCGTTATCACTTCATTAGAACTTTAGTTGCGCAAGGAGAGGTGTCCATGAAACATATACCTACTGGCAGAATGGTGGCTGATCCTTTGACCAAGCCCATTGCTAGAGATGTTTTCCTTTCTCACATTAGGAGTATGGGACTACGTAGGTTTTGATATGTTTATGGCATCTTATGTACTTGACATTTATTATATTAAATTTTCATTCCTTGATTTGAGTTTATTTTGGAATGAATGGATAATCTTTGTGATTACATATACATCCTTGTTGAGAGTGTCACCAGGCTCGAATTGACCCACTCACACGGGTAATTCACCTTGGCGCTAAGATAGCGAGCAAGATGAGACATAATTGTCTTAAGCGCCAAGTGGGCGAATAAGATGATACAGCTTATAAAGCAAACATGTCGCCTTAGTTGGAGCTAAGATGAGACCTAATAAATGTAGGTCGATCATAGAGTATCTCCACAACTCTATGTAGCCTGTTTACAGCCGAATGTGAGATTTCAGGCAGGCACTATGAGAGTGACTGGGCTGAAAAACTCAGGTTAGGCGCTTGTACAGCGACTAGACTTAGATTCGTATGGCGTATTTATTATACATTTATGTGACACGCCCTTGAGGGTTACGCCATAGCATGCAAATCATACTGCATGTGCTAAATGCAGACCGACAGTGGGAGTGACGAATGAATCCCTGCTTCGTCACTGTGTGAGCCACTTGGATCAAAATTTTTGATCATATATGGTACCCTTTTCACCTTAGACTATGTCATGAAGAGGATACTCAATGTCGCTACTTTAGCATGTACCCTTGGATCATGGATGATGCGGTCTCGCGGGGCATGTCTAGGAAAGCGGTTGGGTCTAATTGGAATGACATGAGGGCTTTGGGAAGAAAGTTCAATATTACATCATGTTGTGTGATTCATAGCCCGGGCGACTTTGTCGATTTTCGTTTCGATATGAGTCATGAATACATAACATATGAGAGGTTTAACACTGCTCATTATGAGGGATTTGAGAGTGTTTAATCTGGTGTAATTGAACTATCTGGGGTACATACGAGATTTATTGGAGTGATGTATTGTGTTAGTTTGGTGATAACTTAATACAATACTCCTCAACTGGACATCCTTTCTCGTAGGTCGCACGTTCCATTTCCTGTATGAGGAGATGAGTGGACGAGAGATAAAGAGGGACTACGATTTATTTGCCCTGTGTGTGGGCGAGTGGGAGCTGTTAATAAATTGGGTCAATGGACCCATTATCCGCCCACTAACAGATAATGTGTATTTGTTAGTCTGGATAATTACAGTTAATTAGAGGATATTTATCTCCTAAGTGTTTGAGGTAAATACATCTTTATCTCCTAAGAGTTGGAGGTAAAGCCAGTCTCTAATTGTATCTCTATATAAAGGCTAGAGATATCCCAATAAATAAAGGAAGTCATAGCAATAATCCCTCTCTCTATAGCACTCTCTCTAGAGCAATCACCAAGCTCTAGGATTTGGTTCGTGGACGAAGAACTCGACTCTAGTAGCCGTTTTCGTACCTGCGAAAAAGATCAAGCGTGTTGGAGGCTCGTAACAACAAGGATCCTACGTCGGAATTTTCGGAGACTTCGTACGGTATGTTTTCGAACCCATTACGTGTTACGTGGTAGCACGATGAATGTTGTAATCGTTTCAACAGATTCAATCCTGGCGATGTCGTTGTATCATCACAGCTAC
>JAVXUP010005278.1:0-20796 GCA_033070095.1 Escallonia herrerae | reverse complement strand
ATGCTAAGATTGATAGGCGGAGATGGGTCCGGAAAAAGTATTTCGCTTACTGGAGAATAAAATGGCGTGGCACCGGAAATATCATTGATCGAGAACCCATCCCTCGAGATCCCAATCGCATGAGACCCAATCCCAGATATTGGAAATGGGGTGACTAAGTTGACAGTACTGCGCGGAGGATCGTACATAAACTGGCCGACGAAAGGCTGGTCGAGGATAACTGGTATATTCAAAGATGTAAGATGTGGCCGTGGCCCAACACCACTAAGTAGCAAAAGTTGAGGGCTGCCCAAGGCGCCTGCACTTAAAATCACTTCTCCCTTTTGATGCACTCGAGCATAATGCGTCTTTCCGGTTGAATCGAGGTATGTGACTCCAACAATAGACAAACCTGAAAAAGAATACCCATGAGTCAAAATCGAGAAAATATCAGGTGGTAGTTTAATACCACGTAATAGGTGTAAGCGATGCTTAACTACCACTAGTATCTCGCCAATTGGATGAGGTGATCAATGTGCTAGGACAACCATACAAGATCTTAAACTTCGTCAACCATGGTTAATCAAATATTGGAATTGAAATTTCACCAAAAATTTTGAAGCCCTCGCCCTCCAATTTTTAGCCGTGAATATATTTCTGTTTCTGTTTCTCATTCGCTTCCTTTAACTTATCTTCCTTCTTTCTCTTTCCTTTTGATGGAGAACCGCCATCCCAAAAATAGTGCAGAAAAACTATTTTTATGGGCCACCATTGTCCGGCAAAACCCACTTACCAACATCTACTCCGACCAATCTCTGTCGTCGCCATTCTCTTCTCTTTCATTTCAACTACAAGAATGCTGGTTATTTAAGCAAAAACAGTTTCAAATCAACAAAAAGGATAAGAAACAAAAATTAAAGTCTGGAACTTTTCAGAAAAAAGAAAAAAAAAATCTAAGATGAATTGTTTGTCCGTACAGCGTTGTTATTGTTGTTTAAATTAAAGCTAGGGGTCTATATTCTTCGATATGGTTTGATAAATCTAGTTTGAGCCCATTTTCTTCAGAAATGAACAAATGGAAAACGAACACAAAAGAAAAGGATGAAATCCTAAACCCGCATCCATAATCTTAAATAATCGGCATCCATAATGGTTGTTAGCTTAAACGAATCGACATTCTTGTTTCCTCTCAATTTTTTTTAGGTTTTATATTTGATATTTGTTTCTTATTTGTTCTTTTCGATCATGGTAAACCATGGTTAAGGAATTCATCCAGGTGCATTACTCAATCACATTGTCGAGTTTGGCGAGATGTAAATGGTAATCTAATACCAACTAACCCGGTGACATGATGATCGAACATCATGCTAATCAACATTTTCTATCGGATCCCGAGACAATACAGACCGTCAACATGTGTGTCCTTACAGAACTATAAGTTGCAATTCGTAATTTCATAAACTGAAGATGGGAAAAAACTAACAAATGAGGAGGTCAAAACCTGATGATTCCGAAGAGGAAAAGTTCAGCCTTTGAACGGTTGCATTAACAATGACTCGCAAGTTTTCGGGGTTGGCTTTATTAAGGAGCTCCACAGCCCCATGCCTCCTTCCTCTTTCGTCAAACGTAGCACCGGTAACTTTGGCTCCTACAACATGATCAAGAGTGAATCCATTGTCCGGACCAATGTTGGATTCTAACAGAGCATCCCTAACTGAAGATTCCCAGGTTGTTAACTTATCTGTGCCGAACACAACACTCTCTTCAACCCATTCATATGCCTTTTTTACAGCACCCATGTCCCATTTTATGCCTGTTCTTGAGTAGAAGTCGCTATCGGCTCTAGAATATATACCAACATTGATCGTGCTACTCCCACCTAAAACTCTGCCTCTTGCACTAGGTATGCCATCTTCTGAGGTAAAAGGCTGAGCAGGCGAGTCTCTGTCATTCGCTTCATACAGGTCTACCAAGATTTTTTCTTCAGATAGAACATCAGGATGTTCATACGGCAGTCCACCCCGTTCAAGAAGTAGCACGGAGTAATTTGATGATAAAGTCGCCGCCAAAGGACAACCTGCTGTACTGCCTCCGACAACTATGTAATCGTATTCCTCTTCTGGGGAGATATCAGTGGCATCAACTATCAAGTTTAGATAATTCTCGCCTGCAATTTATGAGAAGACAGAGGTAAAAGTTGGGCATAAAAAGCTCATTAAGCATAACGGAAGTCATCTTCGGTTAAGAAAATGATCCTTTAATTTGGACAAAAGAATGTAAGGAAGAGCAAAGGTTAAGTTTGGTCATATTGGTACTGATCGATCTTACTATCGATGAACTTTGTAAATGATATCATAAAGCATTTCGTTACTACTGATGTTCATTTACTTTGTTAACCACAAGAAATTGATTCTTAGTGATAACTAAATTGTGAAGTCGTGAAATAACTTGCATGCTCTCGCTTAAATAAGGGCATTCAAGTAATACAATAAGCGCCTGCAAGCAACGGTTCGCATGTCTATTACTAGCACTCTTAAGGAGAACTTCGCTTGAATGATTGTTTTTGCTGGTAAGAAGGGCTCAAATGTCGTGAAAACCCATCGATCACTGTCATTTGTAAAGCTTTCTGTGGTGTGCTAGGGTGTGTCAATTAAGCTAGAAGCTTGTAAAAAGATTGAAGCAACAGATCAAACCGTCTCCGTGTGGGGGTTTAATTTGAAGTCTAATACAAACTCCATCAAACAGTCCTTAATTTCCACCCTCAAACTAGGATCAATAATCTCATCACCATATTTGTCACCACCTGCAACCGCACTATGGCTGCCATCATACGAACAACAACAACCACAAATCAATCATAATAAAATTTGCTCAACCACACTATGGCTGCCATCATACTCGCGCGTCTCTCTCTCTCTCTCTCTCTCTCTCTCTCTCTCTATATATATATATATATATAAATATATATATATATACACACTAATTATTACGCCAAAACTTAGTTGGTTCGGTGTAATACTCTTTTTGGTGTTATATAACTACGAACCTACAACGATGACAAGTGACATTTCAAGAAATTTTTACACAAAATACAAATCTTAAGTGGTAAGTAACTACTTGCAAAAATATGTTTAGTTTTTACAAGTTAAAATTAATTAGAAAATATAGTCAAAAAAATTTAAAGGCCAGGTTTGG
The DNA here is from genome assembly GCA_033070095.1 of Escallonia herrerae. Lineage (NCBI taxonomy): Eukaryota > Viridiplantae > Streptophyta > Magnoliopsida > Escalloniales > Escalloniaceae > Escallonia > Escallonia herrerae. The sequence goes on along the minus strand of JAVXUP010005278.1, from coordinate 17,622 downwards.
TACCATAATAATATTTTCATAACTTATTTTTGGACACGTATGACTAACTTATTTTTATATTATTTAAAATTCATTTTACTGGATATAACCATAAATACGTATACGTGTTGTTTGTACTATTAATTTTATTTTCGCACACGCATCGTGTGTGCCACGGTGGCTCGTATATATAAAGGAAAAACATGATTTGGTTTGGTGTAATACCTTTTTGGTGTTACATAACTACCTATCTAGAATAGTGACAAGTGACATTTTATAATTTTTTCTTAAAAAATTCACAAAATAAAAGTTTAAATAGTGAATAACTACTGCTAATTTTTATAATGTACAATTCATTTTATCGAATGCATCTTATACATTATGATACTTGATTTTTTAACAAGATTTTATACTATTAACTTTAATTTTGCACACGTATCGCGTGTGCCACGACGACTTGTATAAATAAAGAAAAAACATGGTTTGGTTTGATGTAACACTTTTTTGGTGTTACATAACTACCAACTTATAATTGTGACAAGTAACATTCCAGATTTTTTTAAAAAGTGACCATATCTTAATTGGTAACACCTTTTTGGTGTTACATATTTTAAAAAAAAAATAGGTCTAGTTTTCACAAATTAAAACTCATCAAAAGATAAAGTTAAAATGAAAATGAAAGGAAAAATTTGATATGATAATAATATTTTCCTAACTTATTTCTAGATAGTATGACTAACTTATTTTTCTGTACTTTAATATTCATTTTACTGAATATGGCAATAGACACGTATACGTGACGCTTGATTTTGTTTAACAAATTTATTCTTTTAATTTCATTTTCGCGTGTGCCACGGTGACTCGTATATATAAAGGGAGAACTTCTTTTGGTGTAATAAGTGGCATTCTAGAATGGTAACAAGTGACATTCTATTATGTTTTCTTAAAAAAATTATAAAATAAAAGTTTAAATAGTGAATAATTACTTTTACTTCTTATAATGTACAATTCATTTTGTCGAATGTGATAATAAATATTTATACATGATGAAGTTTTTATATTATTAATTTTATTTTTACACATGCATCGCGTGTGTCACGGCGACCCTATATATATATATATATGATTCAGCGATTAAGATACATCTAAACTCATACCTTCCCACACTTTCTTTCGTCGCCAAAGGGTGCCGCTACAAGAAAACGTGATAACATTGTTGAATACTTTCTCTAATAACTTAAACTTTTAGAGCAACTGATTACATAATAAATTATCTCATTTTGCAAGATCTTGATCTTGATTATTCTCGCTTGCATATTTGACCTCTCTAGAAAAGTAATGTAATTTGTATTTATTTATTAGTGCAACTTGGTGGTGCCACACCATTGTTTATATCTCTATGATTTTTATCACCGCGCCTAATTGGAAGTTTGTATGCGATGGAGAATGGCAAACATGATAACATTGTTGAGTTTATTTTCTAACGGTTTAAGTTCTTAGATCAATTAATGACGCAAAGTTAACGAGTTATTACTATTGCTAATTGATAACAATGTGAATAAAGTAATAGTGTGGAATCATTTCTGGGATGGATATGACCATGACCATGAACAAGTGAGGATGAATGGAGGTGGAAAAGTAATAAAACTTCTGGCAACAAAGTTAGACACATGCATTGTAAAAAGAAGTTGTCAAACTTGCAAGAATCCTTGGTTTCCTAGGCTCTTCTTCTTTAATTTTGACACACGTGTGCTACTGAATGTGCCACCAGTTATCAGCCACCACAGCAATCGTTATAGTCGAGACTTGAAACTAGGAAGGGATATTTAAAGACCATTCCAACTTTCAAGAGTAGAAGAAGAAATGGATTCACCGTGCAAGGTAGATGTACTGCGAGGAAACAGGCGGTGGTTCAGGAATTGGGTTTGACATCTCCAACCAGTTCGGCAAACACGGTGCCTCTGTTGTTATCATGGGCCGCTGTAAATCGTCATCGGCTCCGCTATTTACACTCTCCAATGTGTCGATATTTGGGTTACTCTTGTAATTTGTTGGCCACTAGTCATTTCCATGGATTTTCAGAGATGGGTTTTACCATTTACTAGCACTAAATTGTTTATATTTTGCGAATGGATTGGTTTGTGTTCTGCAATTGCCTTTTTCGTTGGATTATCATATCCACCTCCCTTGATCATAAACTTAGTTCTAACTATGCTGCAATTTGCATCATACTCTTGTAAGATCCACATGAACTTCAACCTCCATTTTCCCTTTCATCGACACTGGTGCACAATGCTTCTTCCTCCGCCTTGGCGGTAACACAATATTGTTGGTTTACTCTATACAAGAGAAAATATGAAGGCTGCAGGTGGGCATGTGCCCCCAGTGCCCCCCCGCTGCCTCCGCTACTGGTACCAACCAGAGTTAGAAAGAAGGGCAAAAAGTGCATTTTACCGTAACTTCTGCGACTTTGTGCTTCGATGCAATCGGCAAAAATTTCTCATTCCATTAGGTATCAGGTGTAGGTACTAATTGAAAGCAAATCTTAAATGGATGATGCAACCACAAATTCAATGTGGTTGTGTTGCATTCATCTTCATCATTTTATCCCTATGGCAAATATTTGATACCTCCAAGAACTCTAATTATCTCGGCCATTTTCCTTCTACGGTCTTAGCTAATGTAGTTGTTGCTACTAAAAATATGCTCTGCATACATTGCGGAACCCAAGCCTGGACCGAGACCCACAAGACAGAAAATGAGTGACCGCCGGGTGGGGTTCCCGGCAGAGAACTCTCCGATGCTTAAGTCAGAGCGCAGCTACAGGATAGTAACTCTGAAAAAGCATGAATTGTGTAATTGTTCCATACCTGGAGGGGTAGACCCCTTTTATATAGCTGTAGTAGAAGACTCCTAGTAAGACTGGGCCGTGGGCCAGATGTGTTAGGATCGCGTTAGGATCCTCGAGGATCACATCACAATCCCTAATAAGATAATTATTGATCTCTCAGTTTGACTGGGATTGCCGGGTATTTCCCAATTATTGGGAGTTCTATTTGAGTTATATAATAAGCCCCCCACTTCCTTAGCTAAAATGTTTGGCTGAGGAAGTTTATACCTGGTGTCTCGAGACATACGTCAGATTTGTAAGTGATTCTCATCCACTTGTAGGGGTAACAATATTTCTCTCTTCCATGTGCTCCGACCTAAGCGGGAGCTTAAACCTTAGAACTTTGCCCAAGCAGGGCGCTAGAACCCTAGCTCTCGAGAGCTAAGTCTTAGAATGTCTCTTGAGTAGGCTATTCGAAATCATCTTTAGAAAGACAAATCATGGGATCTCGAGATCCTGTGCCCCATGGTAGCCTCTCTCGGGAGAGGACACAAAGCTGTGCATGCAAGTTGTTGCATGTGCTAAGTGTTTGAATGTCCCCTCGAGGGGTCACCTCTCCTTTGGAGGGTGTTCATGTTGTGCAAGTGTGTGTTCTTGAGCTCCAGCCGACCACATCATGCTTGCATTTTACTTTGTCGCGAACTCTTATCATCAGCTAAGAGCTGGCAAAGAAGCCTTGCACTCACTCTTGGTTGGGTTTTGAATTGACAAAGAATGGAGGGGGATGAAGTCCCATAGTCCTTTGCCATTTCACGGGTTAGAACTGTAGCTAAACCGTTTGGATAAAGCTCGAGCTCTATCCTATCACCCTCGGGGGTGTTCGTCCCTCGAGGGACTAATGGAGCGCGGAGCTCATGCAAATACCCTCGGGGTTTGACAGAACTTAAGAGTTCTCATCTTATGGGTCCACGGGGGCGGATAGAGTCGGAGCTCATGCAATTACCCTCGAGGGTTCGATGGAATTTTAAGAATTCTCGTCTTACATACCCTCGGGGGTTTAACAGAACTTGGAGTTCTAGTTGTACGCACCCTCGAGGGTTTAACAGAACTTTAGAGTCCTCGTTGTACGTGCCTTTGGGAGTTTGACAGAACTTTAGAGTTTCTTGTTGTACGCTCCCTTGAGGGTTTGACAGAACTTAGAACTCTCGTCGTTTGTGCCCTTAGGGGTTTCTCGTCCTTGTTGCCGCGGTGCCAAATAAGAAGGCGCGGTTCATGGAGCCCATAATATGGTCGCTATGGCGAACCTCCCTGTCTGATAAGACATAAGGCATTAAGCCTGTATAAGAATAATCTCATGAAATATAAAGCCCCCGGCCTTTGAGAAGGCGTGGATATATAAAGACGGATTTTCAGCCTACATGTAGGGCCAGATCACAAGAAGACCCGTGGGAGCAATATAGAAGACCATAATCCATTTGATAGATTGGACGAGCATATAAAGCCAGAGGATACGAAGTCCGTCAGGCATAGCTGGCGATTCACTAAATACGGTGGCAGCATGTGTGCTTCCATCATTGTTGAACTAGCTTCTCAACAAGCAGCGATGTGAATACGCCATAGATAGAGGTCACTATATGACCATGAGATGATATATAATGCCGAGACGGCAGGATATTGCAGCAAAAAATCCTAAACGCGACTTCAAGTCGGAGGGTGCTATGAATTTGTTCCTTGCTTATGAAGTGATTTATACGCCACTGTTGATGTTCGCAGGCATGGTTTAAACCCTTGCAAGAAATAAAAGTACGTGACTGAAAAAACAGTTTTTGTAGTAATTAAGAATATAAAAATACAACTATGTTCTTAACACAGAATTTAAGAGCGGTGTTTAGACACCGTAGCCCTATTAGGGCTTTGTCTGTTAGCCGACAGGGGTGTGCTGCACTGCGTGTCGCAGGTGAGGTTTAAAACATCATAACAGCCGGAAGCCCCGACTTTTGACGTGCATGAGTTAATTGGCGCAACTATATAGTGCTAAACCAAAATAGAACATATGTCTAGGTAATATACGAGCGCGTAGGAGAAGCAGCATTCGAAAGGCTTGCTAGCGCCTAGAATCATAGTCACTTTAATTTTTTAGTAACGAATATACAATAAAATATATGCCATTTTTAAAGAATGTGTACGTTAAATAAATGAGACCCTGCGGGTCTTGAATTTGAATGGGTCTTTTCGACGGGCTAAAAGCTTAATACTTTAAAATGCACGTGGCCTAAGCTTGAATAAATAAGACCCTTTGGGTCTTAAACACAAATATGAATTGTGCAAGGGCAGATTGCATAATAATTTTTAACCCATGTGGCATATGTTGAATGTTTTTAAAACCTTGTGGTGTAAAACATAAGTATGCTTTTTTTTTTATGGGGGTAAAAGCGCAATTCTTATAAAAAGAAAAGGATACACCTGATTGTGCCTTCCTCCTTTGCAAAATGGAACAGCCACAGCATTGACACACCTGCGGCCATCCTCCGCCGACGATTTGGCGCTGGTCACCGCCAGTGGATCCATGTCAGGGCACTTCTGCTTGGGTTCGTTAATTGCAGACGAAGGCTTTCCATTTGGTGGCACTACGGTGGAGGAGATAGAAAGCACCACTGTTTTTGGCAGAGCTAGGCCGATGTGATGCCGGAGTCTTGGCCAGCACGATACTGGCGAGGTGGCTCGTCGTGGCATGGGAAAGACTCGCCGACGGCGGTGGTGCTTTTCCCACAGCCGCGTTGGTGCCGATCTGGAGGCCAATTGCGGTGAGATAACGAAGCACCAACGGTTCTATAGTGGCTATGGCGGCCATTGGTGGCCCGTGGCCTGTAGGATCTGGAGTACATCTGGCCGCCATCCTCCCATCTCCTTTTTTTTTGTGGCGACGAGGTGCGGAATTGAAAGCAAAGCAAGACCGGCATTTTGTTGATCGGTACGGTGGCGACCGGAGGAATTGGCGGGGCACGCGCGGCGCGACAGTAGTCGATGTATGGGCCAAAGGCGAAGATGTATAACGACTGTCCTTTTTGTCACTACATAACAGTGGTGCGTGACCTGACCCTTCTTTTTTCTTCGACGGAGCGGTCTTAGCCCATTGTGGCGCAACGGTGATGCGGCAAAAGAACTGAACAAGAAGCAGATCTAAGGCGACGAGGTTATCGGCCATTATGGCGTTGATGGAGCTGACTTTGCCGTCGGCAAGGTTCCCGACTAGAGGCAGTGGCGGCGCAAGGCGGCGTTGTGTTGGGGCTTTGAGCCTTACGGGTGACGCCGCAGTTCGTAGTCCTTTTTTTTTTTGGGTTTTTGTTTCCGGCGGTGTTGGATAAAGCCGCAATGGTGCATCAAGCGGCGATCGATTAGGGTTTTGACCCTTTTGCGATGGTAGCCTGTTAGAGATGCGGGATGGCCGCGCTTCCGCCGTTTGGGTTTGTGCGTCGTCGGAGTCTCTATTATTTCTGCCTCACGGTTTTTTTGTGGATGTTGTCGCTGCTACGGCAGCTTCGTGGCAGCGGTGCATAGTACCATGACGACGTGTCGGGATTGTGGATGATGAGGTTGCGAACTTGCGTCATTTATGGCGGTGCAGCCTGATCGCCGCCAGATGGTGGTGGCGGCCGATTTCTAAAAATTCTGGACTATAAATTTTTTTCCATTGCAACGACAATTGACTTGGGAAACTCCGGCGGCGGCGGTTCTGAAGCTTAGCCGCCATTAATTTGCGATACAACCGTTTTCTTGAGATCGATCGGTTAGGCTGGCGTGTCCCATGGATGACGCCAATCTGTTACTCCTCTCCGCGTACATTGCGGAACCCGAGTCTGGACCGATGACCTGCAAGACAGAAAACGAGTGACCGCCGGGTGGGGTTCTCGACGGAGAATTCTCCGATGCTTAAATCAGAGCGTAGTTACAGGATAGTAACTCTGAAAGAGCATGAATTGTGTAATTGTCCCATACCTGGAGGGGTAGACGCCTTTATATAGTTGTAGGAGAAGACTCCTAGTAGGACTGGGGCGTGAGCTAGATGTGTTAGGATCGCGTTAGGATCCTCGAGGATCACGTCACAATCCCTAATAAGATAGTCATTGATCTCCCAGTTTGACTGGGATTGTCGGGTATTCCTCAATTATTGAGAGTTATATTTGAGTTATATCAGTAGTATACAAAGCTTCTTGGTGCTCTCTTATCCCCAACTTAGCGCTTCGTAAGTTTCCAATAGTGGCAACCCAAAGCTTCAAATCTGCATTGTTGACCTAAAGATGGACCGACAAATTTAACGGAAAAATAGGATCTTAATTAGAATCTTTACCAAAGAGCCAAACACAGTGCCATTTGATTCCAACTCGAGGACTGGCACGTTACTGCATCAATCTCCTCAAGAAGACAGAGAAGTTGCATGCGAGGATCTATGTACAGCCCCCTAAGACACCTCTTGTAAACATCTCTACTGATGGTTTTCAGGACGGACTTGTGTCTCTTGGCCTCCGATAACCCACGAAAAACTTCACGAGCTCGTTGTGGCTGCAAGCACATTTAACATGGCTGTGGCTAAACATACCCATGGCAATCTCCAATGACACTTTTTTTGGTACAATTTTTCCAGATAGTTCTTGAATCCTTTGGGCAAGCAGGTTGGACAGCGAAAGCAACGCTAACCTCTTGTAGGGCCACCACGGCCATGCTATTAATTATTGCCATGGTAATGAGCAGCAGGTGTACCTCGTGTTTGTTGGGTCAAGAAACTTCTTTTGGCTTGTTATCGGAAAATGCATGCATTTATAATGTAACACAAGTATCCAGAAATGTAGTGTGGCAAGAAAGTGGATACTGATATTATTTTCATTATGGGAGACAAGATTAAGGGAGAAAACTTATTATGAAATGGAATACGGGAGAGAACGTAACCTGAGAGGTGTTCGAAGATTCAACGATGGCGATGAGGAAGAAGATGGCAAAGATGCTGATCAATCATTTCTGAATCTCAGCAGTGGCATTTCTCTGTGTCTCCAGTTTTCTTTTCTAGTTGATAGAGGGGGGGGGGGGGGGGGGGGGGGGGGGGAGGCGAATAATTTTGCGTCTTCCTTTTCCATCCTCCGCTGTTGTTATTTGGTATTACATCTTTGATAACGTCATCCATCCGGTGCAGTAAACATGGGGTGGATCAGAATAATTAATTAACTCAAAGAATTTTACACCTCCCTAACACTAGGAGACCCTATTTTGTTTCTGTTAATAAATTGGGTCAATGGACCCATTATCCGCCCACTAACAGATAATGTGTATTTGTTAGTCTGGATAATTACAGTTAATTAGAGGATATTTATCTCCTAAGTGTTTGAGGTAAATACATCTTTATCTCCTAAGAGTTGGAGGTAAAGCCAGTCTCTAATTGTATCTCTATATAAAGGCTAGAGATATCCCAATAAATAAAGGAAGTCATAGCAATAATCCCTCTCTCTATAGCACTCTCTCTAGAGCAATCACCAAGCTCTAGGATTTGGTTCGTGGACGAAGAACTCGACTCTAGTAGCCGTTTTCGTACCTGCGAAAAAGATCAAGCGTGTTGGAGGCTCGTAACAACAAGGATCCTACGTCGGAATTTTCGAAGACTTCGTACGGTATGTTTTCGAACCCATTACGTGTTACGTGGTAGCACGATAATTGTTGTAATCGTTTCAACATTGGTATCAGAGCATGATTACTTGTTGATTCGCCTTTAACATGCTAGATTAAATAATGTGCATGTTACGATTTTTTCCGGATACATGAATGAGACCCATTATTAAAATTCGAAATTTTTTGAGCATGTTTTTCTGAAAAATAATTAGATGGTTTTGTTCTCCTATGGTTGAGGATGAACTCCATAAAATTTCGTGATTTTTGGATGCATGATTTGTGAGAAATCACGATTTTATTTTTCAAGAAAACTGTGGTTTTTTCGAGTTTTGGGACTCAAATTCGGAGCATGATATTCTGTTTTTATCATGATCGGTTGGTACATAATTAATCTATGTTGTATAAGCTTTCCAACGATATATCGTACGCATTATTTGGCTTAAAAACGAGAGAGATATGGCATCCCGAAGTTGGCATCGCGGCATGGCGGCGGCTGAAAAAATTAGGGTTTTTTCACGAAGAAGATGAACAGTAAAACCCACGCGCGCCACGCGCTCAAGCCGAGCCGTACACGCGCCACACGCGCAAAGTTGCGCCGAAACGAGCCGTCACGCTCATCCACGCGCCAGTCGTGGCTGAGCCCAGGCGCGAAACGCGCCCACGCGCTCTCACGCGCCAGCAAGGCAGCGTCCACGAGCCCACGCGCTCCACGCGCGCGTGCCTACCACGCGCCTGCTCCAAGAATCAGCTGCGCTGTCCCACGCGCACGGCGGCGCGTGGAGGCGCGTGCAGACTGTTTTTGGCCGGTCATCGTCACCGCCGGCGAGTGGAGTCTTGTCGTGCCTTCTGAAAATTTTCAATGGTGTTGAATTACCTTTATACCCTCTGTGTGTGTTCTGTTTAATTTTTAAACGACTTTTTCTATGAAAAATTAACTTTAAAATTTTGTTTTATACACACAGAATTTTTATTTAATTTCAGAGGGCATATTAAGGATAAATTTACTGTTTGCCAATTTTTTAGGATTTATCTCTCAGTTTTTGGTCATTTGTGAGTATTTTTGTGGTACTTTTGTGGTTCCCAAAAATACGAATAATGCGTAAATATTATTTTTTGCACTTCGTGAGTAGCAATAAATATTTTTGGAGAGTTATATGACATAGATAAATTATGTCTAATTTGTTACATGCTTGCCTTGATTTGTGTTATGGTTTAAATATACTTTTGAGGTATATTTGTTGGGTTTTTGGTAAATCCACACTTTTAAACCATTTATATTTTCAAGGCCCTTGTCGCCCGTTTTCCTTGGGAGGAGAATGTGGCCTATTCATCCATTTTATTACCCTTTAACTTCTTATTTGAGCATGCTAGTTTTAGGTTAAATGGATGGATATTAGATTGGCATTCTAAAGAAACTTATGTTTAATGTGTTTACTCTTGTTTTAAGAAAATTCTTTTGAGAATAATGTGTTGTGCGGCATCTCCATTTGTTTTATTGGAGTAGTTTGTAGTAGGATTCTCAAAGATGTTGTATTCTGCTATTTCCCTGTATATTTCGAGAAAGCCTTGTACGGGGATGTAATTTCGCACGCACATTATTCAAACCAGAATTTTCTTAGCATAAGTTATTAGAATGCCAATAGGGCTCAATGGAGTCCTTGCAAATTTAATTGCATGGTGCAATTTTATATTGTTCTAAATTATCATGTGGATGATTTATTATATTGTGGCTTATATGATGATGAAATTTATTGCGAAAAATTACTTGAAAAATATTTTTCCCAACTCACATACATGGGAGATGATTACGAGCTTAGCAGATTTTCGATTTCATGATGTGAGGAAGGATTATGTTTTTCATTTGAATTTTTTGAAATAAAAAATAAGGATGTATAATTAATGTCTTTTCCTTGCGCAATCTAATGTAGTGAAAATAATGGCCACCAAAATGTCATAGCTGATCTCGTTAAGGGTGAGAAACTTAACGGAGATAATTATGACGTTTGGCACAAAAAGATGAAATTCATGCTGAACGAACAAGAGCTCGAGGAGCACTTGACCAAGGAGATGGTCGCGCCAACTGAGGCGCAACCCCTAAGAGACCACACTGCCTACCAGAAATGGAATCAGAAAGATCGTAGTGCGCGCTACACCTTGTTGAGCAGCTTGCAAAATGATCTAATCGGGCAGTATGATGAACTTCCAACTTGCAAAGCTTTATGGGATCAGCTCAAGTTTTCTTTTGGTGGAACCTCAACTACGCGGCTTCGTAGCCTTGTGATTAAGTTTGAGGAGTACACAAAAGACCCTAAACATACCATGAGTGAACATCTAAGGATGATGTCCAATATGATTGGTAAGCTAAGGGATGCTGGCCATGCGCTCACAGATGAGCAGCAAGTCAGAGCTGTCATAAGGTCCCTTCCTGCCTCGTGGGCCAATATGAAACAGATATTGACCCACAGTGAAAACATCAAGAACTTTTCTGATGTTTCACAGCATGTCATCCTTGAGGACGAGACTCGAGATACTGACAAGACCCTTGCTTATGTCGCCCAAGGGGGATCGCGCAATGCAAATGGCAAGCGCGAAAGACAAAGTAAGAAAGGTAAGAAAGGCGAGGCTAGCACTTCTGCGCCAAAGGAAGGAAAAATGAAGAAACGCAAGAGAGGAAAACGTGGTGGGAAAAAGGATCTGTCTAAAGTTAAATGCTTCAACTGTCAACAGAAAGGACACTTCGCTCGTGATTGCACTGAGCCGAAGAAGGTACTTTCAGAATCTCTCTCTCAGTTATATGTTTCCTCACATGTGATGGTTGCTCATTCCCAACCTGTGTGGTTTGTGGATACAGGTGCAACAAAACATGTAGCACGTGATCGAGAGGGGTTCGTAGATTATCACCGGATTCCAGCGGGTAGCAAACATATCTTCATGGGAAACAATAGTTCCGAAGAGGTGCTAGGGGTTGGTTCTTACCAGCTCAAGTTGCGCACTGGGCGCACATTGATTCTAGAGGATGTGCGATATGCACCCACAGTTCGGCTTAATCTACTTTCAGTTACTGCTTTATTAGACAGTGGTTTTTCCTTTATTTTTAGGGGTAATAAGTTGGACATTTTTTTGGATGATGTTTTGTTCGGACATGGTTTTCGCATGGATAGTCTTTTTCAATTGGATTTAATTGATTCTCAGTCTTCTTATTCTTATGTGGTGAATGATAATATTGTGAATGATTCTACCACCTGGCATGCAAGACTGGGCCACATAGGCCAAGATAGAATGACTCGTTTGGCTAGAGAAGGCCTTTTAGGCCCACTCGCAAAAGTCAATCTACAAACTTGTGAGGCTTGTTTGGCCGGTAAAGCATGCAGGAAGCCTTTTGGAAAGGCTGTGAGAGCAACTCAACCACTTGAGCTAGTTCACTCTGATATATGCGGACCTATGAGTGTAAAGGCACGCCATGGCGCCTCTTATTTCCTTACACTGATAGACGATTATACGCGATATGGTTATGTGTATCTGATATCTCACCGCTACGAAGCTTTGGACTGTTTCAAACGCTTTGTAGCTGAGGTTGAGAATCAGAAAGAGAAGAATTTAAAAACTCTTCGCACTGACCGAGGACGCGAATATTTGTCAGATCACTTCAAGAAGTTTTGTGAGGAAAAGGGGATACGCAGGCAACTTACTATTCCTAATACTCCACAACAAAATGGTGTTGCGGAAAGAAGGAATAGAACATTGTTAGACATGGTTAGGTCTATGATGGCGCAAGCAAACCTTCCTATATCTTTTTGGGGGGATGCCCTTTTGACTGCAGCCTATATACTTAATCGTGTGCCTTCACAGTCAGTCAAATCCACCCCTTATGAGCTTTGGAATGACCAAAAGCCAAATTTGGATAACTTGCGCCCATGGGGCTCAGCAGGTTATGTTCACAGTACTTCTCATAAGTATGGGAAACTAGGGCCTAGAGCAAAGAAGAGTATCTTTCTAAGGTATTCTGAAAACTCTAAAGGTTATGTAATGTATGGTGAACATCCAAATGGTGGAAGGACTGAAATAGAGTCTCGTGATGTCGATTTCATAGAGAGTGATTTTCCTAGCATTGGAGATGCGAGTAAGAATCTTGACCTCTATGAGTTAGAGGAGGTTGAACCCACTTTACCATCTTCAAGCGAAGGTGGGGAATTAGTTCCTCATCCGGTTGTCGCTGAAGATAGTGTAAGTGACCTTCAACCTAGTGGGAGTATCCCAGACAGTGGGAGCACACCACAAGGACCATCAGGTCAACAAGATTCTCAACTGCGTAGAGGTGCACGAGGAAGAGTTCCACGTCGTCGTTTTGAGATTGACGGAGAAATTCTTATGTGCACTCCAAATGATGAAGACGAGCCTACTTCTGTGGAAGAAGCCTTATCTTCATCTGCTAGAAATGAGTGGATGGCTGCAATGAAGGATGAGTTAAGCTCAATGGAAAAGAATCGAGTCTGGGAGTTGATTGACCTTCCGCCAGGGCGCAAGACTATTGGAAACAAGTGGGTTTTTAAAGTCAAACGCAAGGTAGATGGGTTAATCGACAAGTATAAGGCACGTCTTGTGGCGAAAGGCTATACCCAACTGCGGGGTGTGGACTATGAAGATACTTTCTCCCCAGTGGTGAGATTTGCTTCAATTCGTCTGATCCTAGCTATTGTCGCCCAGCAGGATTTAGAACTTTTTCATATGGATGTTAAGACTGCGTTTCTCAATGGAGAACTAGACGAAGAGATTTATATGGCTCAACCCGAGGGTTTTGAAGTCAAAGGACATGAGCGCAAAGTTTGCCGTCTCAAACGTTCTATATATGGTCTCAAACAATCGTCTAGGCAGTGGTACTTTAGGTTTCATCATGCCATTACCTCTATAGGTTTTGAAATGATTGAACAAGACCATTGCGTTTACGTAAAACGATCCAAGAAAAATATTCTAATCCTTTCTTTGTATGTGGATGACATTCTTTTAGCTGGAAATGACATGAGTTCCATTGTCGCCACTAAGCAGTGGTTGTCCTCAACTTTTGAGATGAAGGACATGGGAGAAGCTAATTATGTGCTCGGGGTTAAAATCATACGTGATCGTCCAAAGAGACTTCTCGGTTTGTCTCAAGAGACATACATCAAGAAAGTCATTGAACGATTTCGTATGCATAACTCAAAACCCATAGACACTCCAATGGACAAGGCGTGTACTTTAACCACAGACCAATGCCCAAAGAATGATGAGGAAAAGAATCGGATGTCCAAAGTGCCTTACGCGGCTGCAGTAGGAAGTCTGATGTACGCTATGTTGTGTACGCGTCCAGACATCTGCTATGCCGTTGGAATGGTGAGTCGTTATCAGAGTAATCCTGGACCCGCTCATTGGAATGCGGTGAAGAGGATCCTTCGATACTTGCGTGGAACCGCTGATCTCGTCCTGTGTTATCATGGTGGAGACTTGAGACTGAGAGGATACAGCGATGCTGATTGGGGCGCTGATAGAGATGAGCGCATATCCACTTCGGGTGGAGCTATCTCTTGGTACAGCAAGAAAAAGTCTTGCATCGCCCTATCCACGATAGAGTCGGAGTATGTTGCTTGTTCAGCAGCAGTCCAGGAAACTGTTTGGTTGAGGTCATTCTTACAGGCTCTAGGGGTTACAGCTCATGCAGATGAGTCTGTCACTGTTCACTGTGACAATACAGCTACCCTAGATTTTGTAAAGGACCCCAAATATCAAACACATAGGCCTTCGTTATCACTTCATTAGAACTTTAGTTGCGCAAGGAGAGGTGTCCATGAAACATATACCTACTGGCAGAATGGTGGCTGATCCTTTGACCAAGCCCATTGCTAGAGATGTTTTCCTTTCTCACATTAGGAGTATGGGACTACGTAGGTTTTGATATGTTTATGGCATCTTATGTACTTGACATTATTTATTACATTAAATTTTCATTCCTTGATTTGAGTTTATTTTGGAATGAATGGATAATCTTTGTGATTACATATACATCCTTGTTGAGAGTGTCACCAGGCTCGAATTGACCCACTCACACGGGTAATTCACCTTGGCGCTAAGATAGCGAGCAAGATGAGACATAATTGTCTTAAGCGCCAAGTGGGCGAATAAGATGATACAGCTTATAAAGCAAACATGTCGCCTTAGTTGGAGCTAAGATGAGACCTAATAAATGTAGGTCGATCATAGAGTATCTCCACAACTCTATGTAGCCTGTTTACAGCCGAATGTGAGATTTCAGGCAGGCACTATGAGAGTGACTGGGCTGAAAAACTCAGGTTAGGCGCTTGTACAGCGACTAGACTTAGATTCGTATGGCGTATTTATTATACATTTATGTGACACGCCCTTGAGGGTTACGCCATAGCATGCAAATCATACTGCATGTGCTAAATGCAGACCGACAGTGGGAGTGACGAATGAATCCCTGCTTCGTCACTGTGTGAGCCACTTGGATCAAAATTTTTGATCATATATGGTACCCTTTTCACCTTAGACTATGTCATGAAGAGGATACTCAATGTCGCTACTTTAGCATGTACCCTTGGATCATGGATGATGCGGTCTCGCGGGGCATGTCTAGGAAAGCGGTTGGGTCTAATTGGAATGACATGAGGGCTTTGGGAAGAAAGTTCAATATTACATCATGTTGTGTGATTCATAGCCCGGGCGACTTTGTCGATTTTCGTTTCGATATGAGTCATGAATACATAACATATGAGAGGTTTAACACTGCTCATTATGAGGGATTTGAGAGTGTTTAATCTGGTGTAGTTGAACTATCTGGGGTACATACGAGATTTATTGGAGTGATGTATTGTGTTAGTTTGGTGATAACTTAATACAATACTCCTCAACTGGACATCCTTTCTCGTAGGTCGCACGTTCCATTTCCTGTATGAGGAGATGAGTGGACGAGAGATAAAGAGGGACTACGATTTATTTGCCCTGTGTGTGGGCGAGTGGGAGCTGTTAATAAATTGGGTCAATGGACCCATTATCCGCCCACTAACAGATAATGTGTATTTGTTAGTCTGGATAATTACAGTTAATTAGAGGATATTTATCTCCTAAGTGTTTGAGGTAAATACATCTTTATCTCCTAAGAGTTGGAGGTAAAGCCAGTCTCTAATTGTATCTCTATATAAAGGCTAGAGATATCCCAATAAATAAAGGAAGTCATAGCAATAATCCCTCTCTCTATAGCACTCTCTCTAGAGCAATCACCAAGCTCTAGGATTTGGTTCGTGGACGAAGAACTCGACTCTAGTAGCCGTTTTCGTACCTGCGAAAAAGATCAAGCGTGTTGGAGGCTCGTAACAACAAGGATCCTACGTCGGAATTTTCGAAGACTTCGTACGGTATGTTTTCGAACCCATTACGTGTTACGTGGTAGCACGATAATTGTTGTAATCGTTTCAACAGTTTCAACATTTAATCCATGAACTCAAAGCATTACCCGAAAAATTACTTGTCAGATGGTTATATCACTAGATATATTTGTTGAACTATATTGATTAATTATTAACACATTCTGCAGTATCATTATGCAGTAATGAGAGATCAATAAGACCCGTATTATTCAGTAACAAAGGACAACTCGTATTTGCAAGTTATTCATTGACCCGCGTTATTTATTCTTCAAGCAATCAAACTTTTCAATGGATTCCTCTTCTTGTTGCTTCCATAATCTAGCGCTTCTCTTCCTTTATTTTGAGACCAATGTACCTAGCGAAGCACATAACAATAATCATTCATATTTCTGTTGGAACTATAATTTCACAACTGAAAAAATCTTAATCAGTATCGTTAAAAATTGATGTCAAGAATTATTGCTAAAGATGTCTGCAAGAACGTTAGTGACAGTCGATGACACAATATCGTGGGTGGTAAGCCACTCGTTTGACTGGGGTTGCAGCTAAGATTTTTTCTTTATGAAAAAACGGCAATGTACATGAACTAGTGTAAGATGATACTAATAAAATCTCGTATGAAAATTGCAAACGGTGAGAAGAAACGTACCGGCCTAACATCATAATGGTTGCCTGGGGGTTAGTTCCTTGGTGAGGTAGGAAATGTGGAATCCATCAACAATTCGCAACGCTTTTATCCCAATAGCTTTCAGATCACTATCGACCACCTTTCCTATTGTACATCCACCATGATAATGGTAAATTATTGTCAATGTTTTGCGACAAAAAGCTTCTAATGTTCCGCTGTCTGTCTATTTCAGCCAAGGAGGTCCCCACAAAAAGGAAGCTTTTTTTCACCTTTCAGACCTTGAAACTATATGCTTCCATAGAAGGTGTACTTATCATAGTTGCTATGTAACGGATCATATTGGAACATCGAGACAGGTCTTCTGGGTTACTAAAATAGTTAAAGCGGACACTCGGAGTGATGCTTATGTTGGTAGCCGACGCTAGCTGAAGCGAACCGCTTGACTGGGCCCTTGTTAATTTTGCGGCAACGGACATGACGCTAAGATTGATAGGCGGAGACGGGTCTGGAAAAATAAGTTCGCTTACTGGGGAATCAGAAGGCGGAGCACTGGAAACATCGTTGATCGAGAACCCATCCCTCGGATCCCAACCGCATGAACCCAATCCCAGATATTGGAAATGGGGTGACAAAGTTGATGGCATTGCGCGGAGGATGGTACATAAATTGGCCGATAAAAGGCTGGTTAGGAAAACTGGTATATTCAAAGATGTAAGATTTGGCCGTGGCCCAACTCCACTAAGTAGCAAAAGCTGAGGGCTGCCTAAGGCGCCTGCACTTGAATTCACTTCTCCCTTTTTGATGCACTCAGCATAATGCGTCTTCCAGTTGAATCGAGGTATGTGACTCCAGCAGCAGACAAACCTGGAAAAAGATTACCAACAGCGTCAAAATTGAGAAAATATCAAACATCACATAATAGGCGTAAGATGCTAAACTACCACTAGTATCTCGCCAATTGGATGAGGTGATTGATGTGCCGAGACAACAATACCAAATCTTAAACTTCCTCAACCATGGTTAATCATATATTGGAATATTGAAATTTCACTAAAAAATTTTGAAGCCCCCGCCCTCCAATTTTAGCCATGAATATATTTCCGTTTCTCTTTCTC